>PVJC01024469.1:0-25539 GCA_004026665.1 Murina feae | reverse complement strand
AGAACCTGTATCTATTGCTCTGTCCATACAACTTTTTCATAGGCATAAATTCTTGTCTGTTTTAAATTTTGTGATGGCTACTTCAGAGAGAATGCACTTCAAAGACTCCTTTTGAGCGTACTTGGTTGTCAATTGAGACCTTCCCTGGCAATTTCTGAGTTTCTGGCTGCCTCCACAGCCCTGTGTCTACGTAAACACCTGGTGTGTACAATCCGCACACTCGGCTCCGATCAGGCAGAAAGACTGGTAGGACCCTCCGGATTGCCCTTTGGGAGTCAGCCTTTCCTGGGTATGCCTTCACGGTGGACGGGTTATGTTTTATAGTAGACTCACAGTTTTCCGCTCAAAAATGCTTAGAGGTTTCTCAAAATTAACTTAAGTAACGCACTCAGAGGTCTCTTCTATGCCCTCTCTTTTTTGCCTTTCCAAATTGGTTGCTGCCCGTACTTCAGCAAATTTAGAAACTAAAATTTAAAATTCTTTTGGCTCTCCACTTCAATTTTCCAATTAAATTTAAAGACTGCCGGCTACGCTAATTGTCCCAGATCCCCAAACTGGTTGACAATGCACGGGTATTAATGGACAGGCCAGGCTACTCCTCTTATGGAGTCCAAGGTTACTGTCCCAGGTTCTTTTTGCGAAGAGCAGGGGTTTTATATTGGACCAGAGCAAAGATACAATACACACACACAGCAGTTAATGAGATGCTTGAATCACACAGGGTTTATTTACCTAAGTCCTAGCGGCTTCTAGGGCACAGGCAGGCCACCCAGCGATCCTCACGACAAGACACACAGCAGCACAGCAGGCTGGTCCACGAGATGAGTTGAGGTGCACCACGGTCTGGAGGTTCCGTCTCAGCACTCCCGGCCGCCGGTCGGCTCGGGCTTCACCGACAGAGTCTCAGTATCTGGCATCTCAGGAAGGGAGATGAGAGAGTTCACCGTGGAGGAGCGGCTGACTGCTCTGAGGCACCTGCTCAAAGGCTCTTCTTTTAAGCGCAATTCAGCAGGTTTCTTCAGTGTCTTATCGGGGATGCCTGATGCGGCTTCTGCCCTTCTATCTATCGCACACATTTGGGGCGTATCGGGGTACAGCAGGGTGCAACAGGGTGTAGCCCTTTTTAACTTTAACATTTCTAGTTTTTAGTAAAGTAGTTCACACATCCTAAAACTCAAAAAGTCTTCATTGCAAACCAAACTCTATCTAATACATTTCATATACCTAACTCACACACTCTTCAATAATAACTATAACCACACTCTACCTAACTAACACACTCTTAACCAAACTCTCTCTAATACATTTCAGATGCTTAACTAACACACTCTTAAATAATTACTGTAACAAGCTGACACCTTCAACCTGCATAATTTTTAGGGTGTAGCCTGTTGTGCGTTCACATCTGCTGCACTCTTTCCCACCCGATGTCTTCCACTCAACATTTCTCAAGTCCCTCTTTCCCTAGAGGCAATCATTTTGTGAAGCACTCACTTGTACCCCCATCTCCTTATGCTCCCCATTTCTTTGTGCCCCCATTTCCTTGCCCCCCATCCTATGCTACAGGGCTCCCCACATTCATGGCCTCTGGGAATGACCAGAGGGCAGAGCACAGGGCAAAGTGTCAAAATCTGAGGCCAACAGATTTGGAAGTTTGTATGGTCCTTGTTCGTTCCCAGCAAAGAGAAGGAGGGGAAGAAGAGCTGCGAAGGAGAGTCCCGCTCCAGGCCTTGCATGAGCGTGGCCCAGCGCCAAGGGGAAGCCCCACGGGAGTTCGAGGACTCGGAGATGAGAAGGTCAGGAGGCCCTTTGGTGGGCGAGTCTCCAGGAGGCACCAAGACCCTCCATCTGGGCCGACTGAATGGAGCCCAGCTCGCTGCTAGGTTCTCCCGGAGCCCAGCGCCACACAGCAGGACCAGCAGCCTGCACAGCGAGATGGCATGGAGGGTGCACACGGGGTCCCAGCATGGCCCGTGGAGCTCGGGGTGGGCGCCACTGCCTCTACCTCCACCAAGGGCATGCGCACCCTGGAGTGCCAGGCAGGACATGAGTCCCTATGCAGAGAGGCCGCTGTCCTTCCCGCCTCGGCTGTGCCCTGAGGCCACATGTGCAGACAGACCTCAGGAAAACGTGTCTGAGGGGACACAAGGCATGAGGGGACGTTTCTCTCACGTGGGGACTATGCCTTCCAAAGGCTACAGAATCAGTAAGCCCCCTCACCACCCCCCGCACCTGGGTTTCTGGGTGCGGGGCTATATTTCCTTCCAGGCTTTTTTTCCAGTGTGTATTTTATTTTCATAATTGGTTATGCTTTTTATGATCCATACAATCTCTCATAGCTTGTTCTACTCAGTAATATTTTCTCCGAGTTGCATTATAATTTACATTTTAAAAAAATCTTCACCCGAGGATATTTTTTAATTGATTTGAGAGAGAGAGAGAGAGAGAGAGAGAAAGAGAGAGAGAGAGAGAATTGGTTGCCTCCCCTAAGGTGCCTGGACTGGGGCTCTAACCCACAAACCTTTGGTGCATGGGACAACGCTTCAACCAAGGGAGCCACCCGACCAGGCTGCGCTGTAACTTTTACGACTATTTCTTGCAACCTGGACCTGCAGCGAGTCACTAAGGGCCTAGGCCAGAACTCAGCTGCTTGACTTTTTCCGGCTCTTTCATATAAACCCTTTAGTACTTTTCTTCAGCATATCTTTTTCCATATTTCCTTAAACTAGAATTTTACAAGTGGGACTATTGAAACAAAGAACATGAATCGCTTGTTACTCTTTATACACGTTTCCAAATTTCTTTTAAAAATGCTGGTCTTTTCAAGGCTTGTCAGGCCATAAAAACCAAACAAAGCGCTGCCCTGAGGGAGGGCGAGGGGTTGCGGTCCTGGCACCAGCTCAGGAGTGAGACCTGGCCTCCCACCTGGGGGCATTCAAGGGGGCGGAACCATATCTGCAAAACAAAGACCCCAGAGGCTTATAAAAAGTGAAGCCTCCCTGGAAAATCCTCCCAGGGTCCACTGGGTAACCAATGCAATCCTCCCTTTCTCCATGGAGCGTTTGTGGCATTTCTTTGCTCTTCTGTAACAATGCGACTCAGTGATGTTGTAGGTATGGACTGCACTACCCTGTGGCCAGAAGTGGGTAAGGTCTGTTTTAAATTCAGCTTTAAAAGTGACAGTGTGGCCTCTGCTGTCTTCATTTCCCTAATTTCAGGGGCAAGTGAGAGCTCTTCCCCATGCTGTGGTCACCGATTTGATGGCTCTGACTGGACCTGACCTGCTTGTGTTTATTTGCATGAAGGTCACCACGTTCTGATTTAGTCAGAAAATGTCTTTGACAAACATATTGAGCATTTTTCTATCAAATTTGTCTCAGTCTATCATTTTCCTTCTTCTCGTAGGTTGCCATGAAAGTCTAATGTTTACACAGCCAAGTCTCTTTGTTTGTTTGTTTACTATTGCTATTTCTGAGCTTAGAAAACTGCTCCTTCTCCCTCCAGGGTTTTGATAAATACAGGGTGTGGCAAAAGTAGGTTTACAGTTGTGAGTACACAAAACAGAGTTTATTCTTATATTATTATTTATGATTGTTGTATTATGTTTCCATATGTCCATTATGCTTAAGTTCTCTTGTGTTAGCTGTTTAAATTTTCTGGGATATCAAATAAAATCTAAAGTCAATGAAAACACAGCTACTCTCTCAGACTCAACCCAGTTCCTGCCCTCACCCCACGCTGCTGAGCCTTCAGCCATCTACAGAAGCAGGCTCAGCTTTGTGGCCTGCAAGAGAAGGGCTCCTGGGGGCACCCCTTCCTGCAGCCTTCTCTGTGCTCACCACGGCCTCCTTTCTGCAGGGACTATGCTGGACTCCCTTCCAGCGGAGGAAGGGCAAGGAGGAAGGCGCAGCCTGAGACGTGTCAGGCCGGGGAATTGCCTTCGCTGAGCGGTGGAAGCCTGCAAGTGGCGTCACCTCACCCCCCTCGGGCCATGGCTCTAGAGTCTGGGGGTGCTGCCTGCGTCTGAGGGGAGGACCGAGTCCCCATGTCCTCCTGAGGCCACTCAGTGCCTCTGACGTCCCCTGCAGCTGCCTTCCTGCCTTCTGTCCCAACCGCCTGGAAGCATGGAACGTTGTGCCTCCAAAGTGTAGAGGCCACGCGGGCCGATGCGGTTCTGACAAGGGGTTTAGAAAGAAGAGATGGCCGCTTCTCCGAGAGGGGTTAATCGTGTTCCTTCACTAAGGCAGCAGGATGAATTGGATGGCATCTCACAGTCTTTCTAAAGGAGCTGCTGTGAGCTACCTAAGCCATTTGTCTAGACTAGAAAGAGGATGTACAGAAAGCCCACAAAGTGACATTTTTCAAAATGTTGCTTAGTTCATCCCGGGAAACAGACTGGTGCTTTCCAAGGCTGACCATCTCAACCCGTAGCCACGCCAGTCTGTGCTCCAAGGGCACAGCCAGGGCAAGGGGCCGCTTCCCATGACATGAAACCACGAGACAGACAGGAGCCTGGACACCAGGAGAAACACAGCTTCATTTTCTTTTCTTTCTTTTTGAAAAATCTCCCTTAAACCGTTGCTACAGAAACTTCAAATCCTATCAATCCTTTGCGTTCAGTCAGTGTAGTGGCCAGAAAAAGGAGACCTCTGCTCGCTCACATTGTGCAAATTCATCTTGCTTGCTCGTGGCAGGTCTCTGTCTAGATCCAGCAAAGTTAGTTTTTGTTGTTGCTGTTGTTAGCCTCACCTGAGGATATGTTTCCCACTGCTTTTTTGAAGAGAGATTGGAATGGATTAGGGACGGGGGTGAGGGGAGAGAGAGAAACATCAATGTGTTTATGGATTGGTCGACTCCTGTGCACTGCCTGACCTGGCCGGGGATCAAACCTGCACCCATGTACATGTGCCCTTGACCAGGAATTGAACCCATGACCCTTCAGTGTGGAGGGCCGTCTCTCTAACCACTGAACAACACTGGCCAGGCCAAGTATATTTTAGGTGGTTGTTTTTTATCAAGACTTGAGAATCTAATACCTACTCTAATGGTCCTACATTTATTTTATTAATGTTAATTTTTTCTTGGCAAGGAACTTTTGAAAATGTTTCTTGAGCCTGTATTATCACCCAGTGAGGTTAAAATAATGCTCTACTTCTGTTGCTGCATCTGTAGGAAGAGGTAGGTTCTCTCTTTGAACACCTAAGTGCTTTCATTTCGGTGACAATGGCAATGTGCTTATGCACAATTTGATAGACTGACCAACAATATATCCTTTTGATTGATAAATTTAAAAAATTATTATAACAGTGTAATGAGGATACTCTCCAAGGAAATAACAATTTTCTTGGAATAAACATTATGTCAAGATAGGGCCGCCCTGAGCAGTGGGAACAGTCGTGCCTCATTTAATAAATGGTGCTGGGTAGGTGTTGGGCAGATCTGGAGGGATCTACTAGCTGTTGTCACAGAGACTGAGACTTCCCGTTTGGATCCAGGCTCCCTTCCTCCGGCTCAGCGGAGCACTCAGCGATGCCGTCCATGTTCCCAGCCCCCGGGCAGGTCAGGAGGTTCTCAACTTCCTGGAACTTCCTGTACAAAGAAAATTACACATTCTTCATTTTTTCCTTCTTCCCATAAACCAGAATTCAGACTTGCTGGTGATGAACCAGCAGTAGCTGTAAGGTGAGAACAGCAGCCTGGGGTGTGACAGAGCGACTAGAGGGAAGGAGCCTGGATCCCTGGGGCCCGATGGGCTTGTGGAGCAGACCCTGCCCTAGACCCTTGATAGCCATGGGCCATCATCTAAGAAAGTAATTATCTAACTGAATGAGTAGCTGAATATTAAAAACAGAGCCAAAGACAAAAGGCATAAGAAGCTCACAGGAGAAAAAATATGAGTAGTTCTTAAATGTATGAAAGAATGTCCAGTGGGCGCCTAATAGGATTACATAGCAACTTAAGATAGTGTTTTTAACCCGAGGATTGACAAAGAATTAATACAAATGGATGAAACAAAAATCATAATCATCAAAGGATTAGCAAGGAGAGGATGCACATAAAAAATCATACGGGCAACAAAATTCACACGGAAAGTAACGAGCCAATATTTTCACATATTAGTTGATAGTGTTGCCAATATAAGGTGAAATGTGTGCATTCTTACATCACTGATGAAATTGGCTGCAGCCCCTATGGAGAACCGTACAATGGTATGTCAATCTATTCTAATGAAATGACTCTAAATGCAACAAATGCTACATCCATAAAGATATTCATAGCTATCCTATATAATAAAAGGCTAATATGCAAATTGTCCCCTCAACTGGGAGTTCGACCAGGGGCAGGGCCGGCCCACCAACCACCCGTTCCCCGTTCCCCTGGCCAGCCCCACCGTCAATTGGCTCCCCCAACCCCAATCCAGGGTGAGGCTGGCCAGACTGCACCCATGCATGAATTCATGCACTGGGCCTCTAGTATCTATACTAATAAAAGGGTAATATGCTAATTAAACCCGATAGACTGGATATCTTCAGTCTTGTGTCCTTTCAGACAAGCCACAGTGGCAGGGCTGAGGCAGAGGTGGTTAGGGGTGATCAGGATGGCAGAGAAGGGCAGTTAGGGGGGATCAGGCTGGCAGGCAGAGGGGTTAGGGGTGATCAGGCAGGCAGGCAGGTGAGTGGTTAGGACCCAGTGGTCCCGGATTGTGAGAGGGATGTCCCCTGAGGGCTCCCAAATTAGAGAGGGTGGCAGGCCTGGCTGAGGAACCCCCAGTCCTCGTGCACAAATGTCATGCACCAGGCCTCTAGTCATTAATAATAGTGAAAAATTAGACTCAAGATGCCCAACAAAAGGGAGATAGTTACTATGTAACCACTCTGTGGACTAGTGCAATCACTTTAAGTAATATGAAAACTGCAACAAATGGCAAGAAGATTGATATGCTTTTTAACTGGAAAAAAAAACAAGATTCAAACTGGATATACATTGCTTTTGCTGTAACATGTTCTATGGGGTCTGTATCTCAGCCCAGATCTGTCTTCAGCACAGATCTGAATTTCAGATGGCTCCCTCTACCTGTGCGCTTCTCCAAAAAACCTTCCATGCTGCTTCAGCAAATAGTGACTGAGTGCTAGTCACTAGCCCGGAATATTCCAGAAGCATGGGCTACTCCACTGAGTAAAACAAAGGATGTGGTCTGGCAGAGCTTATGTTCTCGTCAGGGGTGACCCCCAAGAAATATGTCAGTAAAGTATACGATCTGTTAGAAGGGGCTGGTGCTGGGGAAAGGGATGTTTGGCTGTGAGACGGGCAGGTTGCAGCATGAGACAGAGCACTCAGAACAGGAACTCACTGAGAGGGAGAGAACTGAGCAAAGCCTTAGAGGAAAGGATGGAGTTAGCCAAGTGAATATTTGGGGCAAAAGCACTTAGAGCAGAGGGCACAGCAGAATGAGCACTCCGAGGTGGGATTGCGCAGGCGCCTGCCCTGCTGAAGGACCATGAGCGCCTATGATGGGCCAGGCTGGGTGCCGGGAGGTGGGAGATGGGGCCAGGGCCTGCAGGCCCTTGTAAGGATGGCGACCCTGATCTGAGTGCCATGCGGCAGCACTGGGGGGTCTTAGCTGGGCAGGGCATGCTCTGACTTGGGTTTCAGAAGACTCTCTCTCTTGAGCTGAGAATGGGATGGGGAGGCAATGGTCGACACAGGGAGATGGATGAGGGATGGATGCGAGTAGCTCACCCTGAGTGGTAAGAAGTGTCACATCCTGAATATCTAATGAAGGTAATGCAGCAGAATTTCCTAATAATATCTGTGGGTGGGAGAGAAAAACAAGGATGACTCCAAGTGCTTTGTCTTGAGCAACTGGGCCAACTGCCACCAGCTGTGGTGGACATGTGACTCTGATGTGTCTCTTGGCCACCCCAGGACTGGTGTTGAGCAGGCAGGAGCGTGAGGGGTGTGTGTGGACTCAGCAGAGGAGACACAGCCACACTGCGTTGTAGGTAGAATTCAACATGGGTATTTGCCTGCTGAAGGGTTGAGCTGAGCTGCTGACGACTTAGAATGACCTCATTCACTTTCACCTGCGTTCCCCCTATTTAGAGCTAATAATTTTTCTTCAGGACTCAAAGGCGCTGGGCGCTGTGTCTGTGGCCCTGATGCCTGAATAGGCTGCAGAGTGGACCTGAGCCCTGGGCTCCCTTCAGTTTGACTTCTGCCTCTGCCCCATCACTCCCCTCAGGCCCCTCTGCACTCCCTCTAAACAGCCCCACCCTGTATCTGTGGTTACACCGGCCCTGAGGCCCAGCCCCACCTCCCTGCTGTTCTTGTTTGTTGATTGAATTACTAAAGACCTGAGCAGGTGAATACCTACCCCACAATGACAGGAGCTGTGTTAGAGTAACCTTTTTGTTTCTTTTTTAGGAATTCTATAGTTGTATTATACTGTTTGAGCAACTTATACATTTTGGAAGTCCGTGTTTTTCTTCAAAATTGACTTTAGACGTTGCTTGTAGAAGCACCGCATGGGTGCTGGCTTCTTGCTTGCATGCAGCTTCCAGGATGCTTCGCCATAGAACTACTCAGCCTTTCCCCAGGCTCGTGACAACGTTCTGGCTGCCTTTGAAAGGAGCTAGTCACAATTCTCCCAAAACCATAGCCGTGTGTTTCTGCGACAGCCTGAGCAGGCACGTTTGGATCGGAAGCTCAGCTTCCGGTCAGACTTAGGAGGTAACTGACCTCCTGGGCACACGCCGAAAGAGCGCTAAACTCCGACTGGTTACGTGTCAGGGAGCTGGGGGGGCCGGGGCTGGGTAGGTGGGTATGAAATGGTTTAAGGAAATGCGTCTCCTGCGAGGGGGCTGTGGCATCGAGGGGGAGAGCCGGTGTCCTGGCTTCAAATTCTTGCCTCTGAACCCAGACAAGCTTCTTAATATTTGACGGCTCTGTTGCTTTATGTGTAACAGGAGTTTAGACACTGTGTCCTAGAGTTCAGCACGTGGGTAAGGACTTTGAAAGTTGGAACTCACGTGTCTGCAGTGCTCTGCTTTCATAAACATTACTTTTCTTTCTTTTTAAAAATGTACTTTTGTTGATTTCAGAGAGGAAGAGAGAGGGAGGGAGAGCCAGAAACATCAAGGATGAGAGAGAATCATTGATGCATGCTCCACACTGAGGATCCTCCCCACACTGAGGATTGAGCCCACAACCCAGCATGTGCCCTGACCAGGAATAGAACCATGACCTCCTGGTTCATAGGTTGATGCTCAGCCACTGAACCATGCTGGCCGGGGTCCTTCTTTTTGCTGGGATAGTGTAACGTTTCAGGTGTTATTGATCTAATAAATCCACACGCTGAGGTGGCTTGTAAAGATTTTATTGATATCAAAGATGCCTTACCACTTAGCCTTGTTCTCAGATAATCCAGCTGAATATTTATATAGCAATAGCTGACAGCCATAGAGTTCAACTGGGGCCTAGCATTTACACACACGGCCCTGCAGGCAGGACTGTGAGGCCATCCTCTCTCCCAGTTAGAAATACGTGCCCCCGGGAGAGGGGGCACATGCCCTAAGTCACAGGCAGCAACTGGGAGAGGCGGGCATTGAACCCGGGGTCCCGGCCTTAACTGCGGTGCCACAGTATCCTTCTGCAAGTGTCCATCTACACAGCGCCAGCAGGATGCCCCCATCAAAGGCCCCAAACCCTCAGTACGTGTAACTCCTGCTGAGCCAGCCCTGGTGACTAGCAAATACCTCAGGTCACCATGACTCCCGCACAGCTATTCTCAGCCTTCCTGTGCGATTATTATGTCACCGTGACATTGGCAAGCACTTGACATGAAGTGAAACAGCATTCGTAGACGCTAGACTTACAGCAGGGCTGTCACTGTCCCCCAGCTTCCTCTCACGCTCCCCAGAAAACCCAGCTCTACTCGAATGACTCCAGGAAACAATTGCCTTCAAATTGTGCCACTTTGGCTCAATCAACAGAAGCAAGTCAATACTTCGACTCCTTCGACACAGGGTGTCAGGGTGCCATCACCTCCTTAGGCTAGGGGCTCCATTCCAGTGTAATCCCATAAGGACAGTGTCAGAGGGCTCCACATTCAGCTGCTTTGCCATCGTTGATTTCTTACGACTGCAAATTGCTTTCGAATCTTGTTCGGACATTTGGACTGCATCTTACTGAGTCTGGTGCTCAAAAGAACGTCAGCAAATAGCAAAACCCAATGGCTGTGTTGCCCCTTCCCATGTATCATTTCCTTTGCTAGGAATCGGCCTTAAACTGTGTGCACAGACAGACCAAACTCTCGGGCGAAAATTCCAGTGTGTGTGAGCACAGGAGGTGGTGGGGGAGTGTCTGCTGATGAAACTGGCATTCCCCAGATGGGAAGGCGGTGTCCACCCAGCAAATGCCATGGCAGCAGGACTGGGTGATGCAGGCGGAAGGCACAGCGGGGTGTGGCAGGGGGAGGCGGGTCATCGGTGAGATTAAAATGCAGATCAGAGTTAACCCTCTTACACTGGTGAAACTTGCCAAGCGGTCTTAAATGAGTTAATACTCTTTGGAATAAAATACTGTCTGACCTGTATGTGAATCCACTCTCCATTCCCAACCCTCGCCATTCTCACACACTCGGTTCTGTTCCTGGATGGAGTGAGAGGACAGGCAATCAATCCACTGCTCCCCCCATTCTTCACCTCCCTCCCCCTGTGAGGGAGCCCTCTGTCCAGGGGCTCTCTCTCCTGAACGAGTGAACAGTGAATGTTGGGATCGCCTGGGGGCTTATTAAAGCACAGATTGCTTGATGCCTCCCACCTCTGCCCCCTACCCCAGTGCCTGAATCCGAACTTGACTTAGCCTGAGAACTTGTGTTCTATTTCTGACACTTCTCAGGTGACGCTGAAGGTGCTGGGCCACAGACCACACTCAGAGAGCCTACCTACGGTCTCTGTAACATGGAACTATAATTTTTCCTAATTTCTACAAATCCCATAGAGCTGGGTGAAGGGTGGGAAAGAACTGGTTTTGAATTAAGACCAATGTGGGCCAGAGTCACGGCTCTGCCAATTGCCAGCTGTGTGGCCTCAGAGAAATGACATAACCTTCAGGGACTTCAGTTTCTGCAAGACAGGGATGAAGAAAGCTGCCTGGCAGAGTGGCTGCAAGAACACAAAGGCTATACAGATGCTCTGAGTATTAACTAATAGAATCCCTGCTGCCAGACCTTGGTCTCTGCGTGAGCCTCGGTTACATACAGTGACATTCCCAAACACTAACCTTCCGAGCAGTCATTCTCACCCCGACAAACAGGAAGGTGCTTCCCAGGAGGCGTCGGCTTCCTTTTATTTTAATATTACCTGTTTGCTTCGGTGCCTGTTGGACCAGACCACAACATGGGAGGTTACAGTCTTATACTGACTTTGTCTTTTAAAAACCAACCCAAACCACAAAGGTAAGTGCCCTAGCATCACAGTTACGGCACGCTGGGAATGGCATATCAATGTCCCCTGCTAGAAGTTTGGTCTGAACGTTCCCGGTGCCTTGCAGGTGGCCCGTGTGCTCATGCCGGCACCATTGGTCTCCAGCAGAGTCTGGTATTTACTAGTTTTGCACAAAGCTATGTGGGAGCCTCAGGGGCAGACCTGTGATGAAGCCCCTCCCAGATCATTCCCTCCTGTGACTATTTCCAAGAGAAAACTGGGACCAGCCAGTGAGGAGTCCACTGCACTGACTGAGAACAGGAGCTCAGACATTCGGCGGAGCCCCTCCCCAGTTCTCAGGAGCTCAGTCATTTCCATGTTCCATTTGGTTAAATACAAGTCACTTAAGTGAGTTTTTTCAATGTTATTCAAATTCTTACTTGTCTTCACTCGGAACTCAGGTGTCATGTTCACAGCAGCCTTACTCACAGTAGCCAAAAGCAAGGGCAACCCAAGTGTTCATCGAGAGATGAATGAATAAGTGAGATGTGTGCATGTAGGACAGGATGTTATTCAGACGCAAAAAGAAGAAACCCTGATGCGTTCTGCATGTGGCCGGCCCTTGAGACATTGTGCTTGGTGACATAAGCAGTCACAGAAGGACAAATGCTGTGTGGTTCCACTCCCATGAGGTCCCTAGAGTCATCACAGTCAGAGACAGAAAGCACCTTGGTGTTTCCAGGGCCGGGGGAGGGTGGAGAGCCTGTGTTTAGCGCAATTGCAGCTGCAGAAGATGAGGTCGTCAGGGGTGCGTAACTATATACATGTACCAAATGACATTGAACTGTACACTTACAGTGGATAAATGGTAAACCCAATGTTATGTGTATTTACTACAATAAAAACATTAAACAGAAAGAAGTTCAGGTGCATTCAGTTCTGGCAGGCTGTCACTGTATAAATTCTGAGAAGAAATGGAGGCTGGATTCACTGGCTTCTAACCTGAGGGCTCATTCGTTCTGCTGCCTGGCGCTCACCTAGACCCCTCCTTGCCTTATTACATCCATACCCAAGTCAGTAGCAAGAGGAAGTAACTTAAGTGAGGGCAGGGTGTTATTCAGATGCAACCAACCAGCTTATAGCACAGGCACGTGAACTAGGAGCCCCTGAATTTCCTCCAGCATCACAGAGGCAGAAGTAGCGGGGAAGAGGCTGGAAATGGTTGATCCCCAGGCAGCTCTGGCCACGCGGTTCTTACATTCACTGCAGGTTCTGTCATAGAATTGAATCCACAGAGAGTCGTGGACATTCATAAAATGAATTTTACTGACAAGTTCATTGTGCAAAAGGGACAGAAGGGCCTGCTCCCACTCCCCCCTGTGCTCCATCAGGCGAGCACACTCTCAGGGAACAGCGGGGACTAGCATCGTTCTGTTTCTCAGCCACACTTCCCTCTGCATAACCCTGCCCTCACCAGCGTTCCTTTTCTCTGATGCTCTTCCCCACTCACACAAATTTAGGCACAAATGAGTTACAGAATGGCAGAATGCGCTAAGAGAGCTGCAGGGCTGTGCGATGCATAGAGGGTGTACCATGCAGGAAGGGAGTGCAGTGCAGGAAGGGGTGTGCCATGCAAGGAGGAGAGCATTCGTGGTATGCTGGTGCCAGGCGCTGGACAGATTCGCCCTCCCATTTGTTCCTTGTGGGAAAGCAAGTCTGTGTATGTGTGAGCAACTGGGTGTTTACTGGGATCTTCATTCTTAGTCTTCAGACATCCTTGCTTAAAGGACACTACAGATACATGTATCTTCTCAATGATGCTTACCCCACTGATAGGATCTAATAGTTAATTTTAGTTCAAGCTGTTGTTACAATAAAAGCCTGAGGAGGCAGGCCAATGAAACTGTTTGGTTTCTCTAGCCAGGCAGCCCCTTAGCCCTCTCTTTCACAGAAACATGTGTCAGAGTATTCATTCATCCATTGCTCAGGGTCTGCTGGTCAGCCCTGGCAGTTCCTCACAACTTTCCTAAATTCTTGTTATTTTTATTCTGCAGCTGAGTAAATTAAGGCCCAGAGCAGTTTTTAAAACAATCTAAATAAGATCCCCAGCTAATAAGCGAGAGAAGTACAATTTGAAACCAGATCCTTTGAAAAACAACCCCACTGATCTTGTTTCCCTTGATTATCTCTGATCAATTTTTAATATCTGAGCTACTAAAAAGGATATTGGTCAGCATAAAAGACGCTTCAGTGTTTGTTTTTAAATGTAACAAGGCAAATAAGAAAGGTGGGAAAAATTATTGCATTGAATAGTTTCTATAAAATTTACTAAGCTTATTGCAAATTTAAAATGGTTTCCATCTTCCCTCTTATTATCAACACTTTGAAGCCACATACATTTCTGAGTATACACATTTACATTTATGTTTATTTATTTCCTCAGGATAAATTTCTAGAAGAGGAACTGTTTTGTCCCAGGGAATTCAAAGGTTAAGATAACTGATACTGTTGGCCTTAACCAATAGCCAGATATTTGTCCAGCAAAATGAGTTTATTTGGGAAGAACAACAAATTGCAATCTGGGACAGTAGTGAGACACTGCAGGTCCACAGAAACAGGAATGGATTGCTCTTTTGTAGACTCCAGAGCTGCTGTTGCATTATGGGAAGAGAGGAGGGAATTCCAAACACAGCCCCTAGGAAACGTGGCGAGGGTTGAGTTCTGCCCAGGGTCTGCGCCTCCACTTCTGCGAGAAGTGGCCTCTTCATGGGCTTGTCTGCTGCTCTCCAGTGGGTCCACTGGCCATTCCCCTTCTCGTGGCCCTGGTCTGTGTGAAGTCGAGATGCTAAATGGTAAGTCAGCATTGGCAGAGGGTCCCAACCTCCTCCCTCTGGCTATTGTTGGAGCAAGGAGGGCAGAGGAGGACTTTCCAGAATGACTGTTCAGTTCAACATGGGCAACAACTATAACACTTAAAGTTGCCCAGCAAAGAAATGAGCTGTCTTGTGAGTGGTGACCTCTCCATCCTTGCAAGCACCAAGCAAGGGTCTGGTGGGTACGTTTATGACTGATGTGTTGGAAGACGTTCCTCAAAGGGGCCAGAACACAGGCTGGGTTATAGGACCCTCTGTTATGGGCTGAAGTGTACCCCCCCAAATTCGTGTTTTGTGAGGTACCTCAGCATGTGCCTGGATCTGAAGATAAGATCTTCAAAGAGGCAAAGGAGTTAAAATGAGGTCTTTAGGGTGGGTTTTAAACATAAGAAAATGAAATGTGAACACAGACATGCACACACAGAGAAAAGGTCATGTGAAGACACAGCAAGAAGGCAGCTGTCTGCAAACCCAGGAGAGAGGCCTCAGGAGTTACCAGCCTGACAGCACATGAACTGTGAGCTGCTGCCTCCAGGCCTGTGAGACAATACATCTCTGTTGTTTAGGCCTCCAAACTGTGGTAATTGCTATGGTAACCCAGGCAAACTAATGCACCCTTAATCTTTCTAAAATTCTGTTATTTGGTTTGAAAATTAAAAAAAGAATTATCTCTAGAGGCCAGAATAACACTCAAGATAACAAGTCTTGGTGGTTAGCAAGCCAGCAGGAGCCTTGAGCTGCTGTTGCACTTTGCTGAGCCTACATAACGGGAACAGGAAGGTGTCACAGAGCAGCGATCACGTGCAGGATGTGTTCGCTTCTTCCTGAGTATCTGTGGATGACGCTCCGTGAGCCACAAACATCCAGTCCGAGCTCTGAGCAGTCAGCTGGCCTGGATGCAGCACACAGGGCTCCTGTAAAGAGGCACCTGGGCTTAGCCAGCAGCCGGGCAGGCAGCAGCACTGGCAGGTGGGCAGGGACCTGGGTGTCCGGGTGTTAGAAAGCAGGAGCAAATGGCTCTTGTGTGGAACAGAGAAAGGATTCTCTCTGTACTCCTACAACTAAGAGCAACGGGCAGGCGTTTCTGAGAAGTGGATTTTGGTAGCACTGGGAGGTCTGTTAAACTCACTGGTTCCACAAAGCTGAGGGTTACGAGGTCTGTACGCAGTGGCTTCGCCAGCATGTGTGCCAGCAGGGCTCAAGCATCCTAAGCAGATCATCTAGAACAAATGAGGTTTCCCCCTTGGCCTTCCACATGTCTTAGGAAGTGACTTCACAGTGAAGCCCCGAAATTCTTCAGTAGTGACAGCCCACGTTGTGAGGCTGTGGCAGGGGACAGGGACGAGCCAGATGCAGGGAAGGCACGGCGCCAGGAAACCTGACTGCTCCCCCAGTTCCATCTCCGCAATCTCCTGGTCTCTTGCTCATGGGGCTGCTCTGTTTAACCTGCATCCGTGGGCTGCCCTGCCCTCTGGAGTCTAGTTGGCTTTCCATTGGGGAGCCCAGCAGGAGGCTGGAGGGAGAGATGGAATAAGAGAGAATTAACTCCCTGGGTCCTCCTTCCACCCTCACAGAAAGCCATGGGTCCTCTCAGCGTGGCCCCCGTTGTCTGACTCTCCCTGCATTTCTGATACCTGCTCCCTCAGCTCCCCCCTCAGGCCCAGGAGCCAAGGCTTAGACTGGTGCCCTCCTCATAGCTCCCCAGCTGTGCCATGCCTTTGCAAACAAAACCTCCTCCAAGCCTCCTAGCTGAGTGCCATCCATGTTCTTTCTTCTCTTCTGTGACCCTCTCAAACTGCACAAACGAGTGTATTCCCAGATGCACATTCAAGGTGGGACAGCACCCTGCGTGTGGCCAACCAGAGCAGCAGCCTCACCTCCTGGGCTCCTGAAACCTCATCTGTACAAGGAATTTCACAATTTAGACCCATTTTGAAAAGCTCTGGGGAAAATATAGTAAAACGATGCCCTGATGTTCAGCATGGACCAAAAATTGAAGTTCTCACCCAATCCTTGCCACAGGCCACAAGCGCCCGGGATCGAGGCCATTTCTCAGGCTGTCACTTGGCGGTGCAACTTCTTTACACTTAATCTGGTGAATGCACACTCGCCCGGTGGAGTGGCTTGGCGTCTAAACCCCCCTGGCAGTCTGAATTATTCAGATGACTCATCTAGTCACATCAGTTGGATAACTGCCAAATTTCCACTTCTTTTTCTATTTCTTAGAGCCAAACTGGGATGACAAAATGGGAAGGCAGGGAATGCGAGCTGTCCTACGCCATCAGCCGCCTCCTGAAGAAGCTGCGCAGACCGCCTGTGGGTCTGCAGGCCTGGCAGCAGGTGCTTTCTGTGAGCTTCGAGCCCAGCGGAGCATCCTCCAGCACACACGCTCTGCGGAAAAAGGGCTCTAGCCCCCGCCTGGGGCCAGGCGATGGATCACATATGTCTGCCTGCTGGTTGGGCACATCAGGCACGGTCCACAGCAGTGCCATGCGGGCACCTGTGCTCCGTGCAGCCAGAGCAGATGTGAACACGAGTGGGAAGGCCAACCTTGAGCGTGTGGCCGCAAGGGAAACACTCTGGAAACCATTATCAGGGATTGCGTGCCCCCTGAGGACGCATCAGGCATCTTAGAGGTTTGGGATGTGCAGAAAAATAAATGTTTCTGTTTGCAGGGTACAGGACTGGTGACTGTGCCGGCCAGGGGGACCGCCTGCCCCGCCCAGGCAGACACCCCGCTCCTGGGTGAGGCCCAGAGCGCCTTCGGTTGCTCGCTCCATGCTTCCTGTCTGCCTAGTGTTTCCCCCACAGAACGGCAGTTTTGAGGGAGAGCTGGTGTGGGCTGCAGAGGAACCCTCGGTGAAGGCCGTCCCAGGAGTGAGGTGCCCCGGCTGATGTTCTGTGGAGCTTAGTTTGCCAGCAGGCCTGCAGCTGGAGGTGGGCAGAGCTCTCCCCAGTCCCAGCGCTGCTGGGGTGCCTGCTGGGCTGCGGCAATGTGGAGGGGCGGGGGCCAGTTTGCCGCCTCTGCATTCCTCCAGCTCTTCAAGTTTCTATCTGCTCACCCTCGAAGCGCCAGGCCTCCTCTCTGAATAGCTGCTCAGAAAACATTCATGGAGTTCTTGATACACTAAACAATCTTTCCTTTTCTTTTATTTAAAAATAAAATAGAAAACTGAGACATGGATGACTGGTTTTCATACAACCACTCTCAATTTAAAACCTTTTTTCCCTAAGCAAACTTAAGGCGTAGCTTCAAGTTGCCTTTTCGATAGAAGGCAGTTTCTAAGGGATAGCACTTTAGTCCAGATAAGCTCCAAGGGTTACCTCTAGGCTTCCACAGTTCTACGGACGGCGGACAGGCCCGATTCTGTGCTGGGCTGATCAGATCTAAAAATCTGAAAGTAAAAATTCACTCAGAACCCCCAAGTCCTCTTTGAAGGTTGTTGAGTGTCGACCTGTAATTCCTGGTCAGGGCACATGACCAGGTTGCAGTGTGGGGCAGGCAGGAGGCAGCCGATCAATGATTATATCCCATCATTGATGTTTCTCTCTCCCCCTCTCCCTTCCTCTCTAAAAACAATAAAAATATACTAAAAACAAAAAACAAAAAACAAAAAACACATCCCACCACCAGGCGGGATTATAAAAAGTAGAGATCCTCTCCCTTCCTCTCTCACAGGGATCTTTCCAAGGCGAGTCCCACAGAGTGTCCACATGTCTGTCAGGAGCTGACGTGCTGACCACAAACTTACCTTTGCTATTTCCGGGCAAAGCTGGAAGGTGAAAGGGACAATTTAACACAGTCATGGGGCTCAAGGCTCTTGATCTGAGAATTTCGGTATCTAAATTAGAGGCCAAGTCAGGAAATTCAGAAATTTCTCCTAACACAGCTGTAAAATGCAAAGCAAAGTCTCTGGTAGGGAAAAGTCCGCAGCTCAGAGAGTTTAAAATAAGAATAAAAATTGCCCCCACCCTAGCTGGTTTGGCTCACTGGATGGAGCGTCGGCCTGTGGACTAAAGGGTCCCAGGTTCGATTCCAGTCAAGGGCATGTACCTTGGTTACAGGCACATGGTGGGGTGTGCAGGAGGCAGCTGATCGATGCTTCTCTCTCATCGATGTTTCTGACTTTTATCCCTCTCCTTTCCTCTCTGTAAAAAATCAATAAAATATATTTTTAAAACAATTGCCCCCAAAACAGCAGCATCTGTTTTCCATAGATTCTCCCTTCCCCCAACTGGTGGCCAGAGTATGACGTGACCTGCAGCCCGGAATTACCTGAGTGATTAACCATGTGCCTTATATGGACTATACATTGGACCACCAATCCACACCTGCCAAATACCCTAAGCCCTTGTCCTCTACGGACAATGCAGTAAGCCACCAATCAGTGTGCGCCGATACACTAAGCCCCGCCCCTCCTCATTCAGCCCCTCAAAAGGAGTGCCCACCCCTACAGGCTGCTGCTCTCCCCTCGCGAGACAGCCCGGCAGGTCCTTCTCCTCTAATAAAGCCTGTAGCCCTGGTTTTCGGCCTCTATCTGATCTTTCAGTTTTCTTTAAAGAATTCCTTGAAATTGGACCTTCCCTGGCTGTGTTTCTCCCCTGTCAGGTGAGGACTCGTGTGTCTCGGACAGGAGTGACATTCCCCCAGCCTGGCAGAGCAATTTGAAGGACATCAGAAACTTGCAAAACCGACAGCTGCGGACACGCTGCTGGGTGGTGCGATGTCGATGTAAACTGGGGGTGAGGGCTCCCCGAGTCCAATAGGGTGACCTCATTTCTTTATTTCAAGTGAACAGCCAGGCCAAGGCCTGTCCAGTCTCAGAGCGATGCCAGGCTTGCACTGTCTCTGGAAGGGTGGTTTAGCTTGATAATACGCAATCATTGCAGGTAACTGTAAGGGCGGGGGGGGGGGGGGGGGGGGGGGGGGGGGGGGGGGGGGGGGGGGGCAGGCCAGTCCTGGGCCTGTGCGGTCGCCTGTCAGTGAGGCAGGAGTGGGTGGACCTTTCCGCTGCTCCCACTGAGGCAGAGTTATGTTTACTTTGCTTCAGGCAACAGGTGAAGAAGGAGCCAGGGGCTCCCTCGAGGCTCCCGGGACCAGTCTGCTAACAAGTGCAAGCGTTTTCTGGGCAGAAGCTGCATCTTTGTGAAGGTGAGTGGCCCTCAGAGTCCCTGAGGCTCTGGTCCTTGCCGTTCACTCCCCAAAGGGAGGGTCCTCCCATGGGCTCCAGCCTACGCAGCCAGCAGGGTGGACTGAACACTAAAGAGAGGAGGATCTTCCTAAGGCAGACGAATGGGCAGAGGCATGACCACCAGCTGACATTTCCTCACTCAGAGGCTGGGCACGCACTTCACACCCAACCACTGCCTCCTGTCTTCCCAGCCTTCTCCCTCTTCTCCTGAAAACATTCCAGAAACCCACTGGCCCCACGAGGCCCTACCGTCATGGCCGGTCACCCCGTGGTGTCCTCACCCTACCTGCAAGGCCTCGCCAGCCAGCCACTCTGCCTGGCTCAGCCTTGCTCTGGTGTCCACATGGTTCCCCTCCCTCCAGCCGCCGCTCCAATGTCCCTGGAAGACTAACCTCAGCCTTCACCAATGACAACCCACACCTGCCGCCCCGTCCTCATCTCTCTGACCCACTTTTTAAACGTTCTCTTAACACTGTCTCCTAACATAGAACCACAAGGTGTTTCTGTTATGTTTACTGTGCTTGTTTGTCCTCCCTTCCAGCCAAAGAAAAGCTCCATGAAAGATGGGGTCTCTGTCTGCACGAGTCACCTCAGCCTCGAGGTGGAGGTCGGACCCTCAGCCAGAGCCTGAGGCGGGAGCGGAGCAGGGTCCCGCAGAGATGCGCCTCGATCGGTCCGGTCTGTGGGTGGGTCGGCAGTGCTTCAGAGCAGAAGGGGCAGTTCTGGACCAGCTCTGACCCGAAAGCCCTGTGACTAGCCCGATTCCTACGAACACACTGTGGCTTCCCCCTCTCAGAATGCCAGCTGCATCATTTCACATCTATTGTGCTTCGCTCCAAGTTGAAGCTGGTGTCAGCCTCAAGTGAAGGCTAGTGAGGAAGAGATATGAATGACCACCCTAATCCACAGCCTGTAGGACTCTGTGACCAGATAGTCCTGGAGAGTGGAGGGTGGAAGGGGGGAGGGGACAAAACACCCATGCTTTCACAGGTTCAGTGCAACATATTCAATAAGGCAATTAAAACATCATTATCAGAAGATTTCACATATTTATTTCAATTACATAGATTATCTTCGAGTCATCGTGGCGTATATAAAGGATAGAGTTTTTTAATTAAAAAATAACCCTCAGGATATTACATAATTTTAAAATAAAATAGAATAAAAAACATATAATAAAATGTAATATTTCCCTGCCCCACTTTTTCTAAAAGAGGTTTTAAGACATTTATACATTTTAGATACAATTGTTCTTGGAATTCCTAACATTTATCGTGTCAAAAATATTTAAATGCACCCATAGCCTATGAATGCAATTTTTGGCTAGAAATTAAATAATTTCTATCATTCTACTTCTGAAATGATTTGTCTTTAAGTGACTCAGCAATCATGGTACCTACTAGGGAATTTTGTGAAGGGAAAAACCTACAAATTGTTTTCTTGTGTATCAAAACGTCCATGCATATTGAATTCAATAATGAATGAAGTTGACACAATGGTATGCTTTGTAGACATGTAATGAATCATTTATAAGTGTTAAATTGGCCGTGTTCTTTTACCTGTTGCGTTTGAAAGCATAGCTTAGGGTTTGAGAGCTCACGGCCGGGACCGATTGCACTCCTGCTTGCACTGTGTGGAGCCTGGGTGCTCTCCACACCTCTCTGCACCTCCATTTCATCACTCATAAGAGCGACACTACATCCTCCGATTCCTCATCTGTGATTTTGAAACCCAAAGCGTTTGAAAGCAGAGTTTTCAGGCAAAATGTGGCCTAACTCAGCCTGAGGCTGTTTGTCCCGGTGACTGCAAATACCATGTTTCAGTCCCAATATGTCATGTTTGATGAGGTGCTGCCCCTGATGAGGCTCAGGGTTTGCGACACATGTAGGCTATTTCTGTCCTAAAATCGGGAGGATTCTGAGTTTTGGAATGTGTCTGGCCCAAAAGTTTCCATGGGAAGAGCGCTCAGGCATCCCAGCAGGGTCACCCTGCTGTCATGCTCCCAGGTCTTTGCGTGTTGTGTGGGCTCCTCAGAGCCCGGAGATTGCCCCTCCACCCCAGCCTCTCTCCCCACTTCCCACCATTCTGCTTTGGTCATTCATGCGGCCACCATACAGCTCTGAGCTGTGGGCGCAGATCTTTACCATCGTGAGCCTTGCTGCTGGTGCCTCGCTAGAATCACCAAGGCTTTTGCTCCCTTCTATGCCCGTCCACTCCCCCCCCCCAGGAGGGTTTGCCCTACTTCCTTTCCTGTATTGGCATATGCCTTGTTCCATCTCCAGGACACTGTCTCCTGCCTCCCGCTTTGTGAGGTGGGAGTTGGTGCTGTGTCCCTCACTTCTTCTCAGGACTCTCCCCACATGACTGGCTGACGTTTCACTTCTCAACAGGGTAGCATACATTTCATTTTAGCTGCTCCTATGCCAACGGGAGGCCACACCACCAGCGTGTGTGTGAGATGGGAAAGAACCAGGAGTCATGCAGAGGACTGTCCCTGACAGATTCAGAAAGTGGGGTTCACCTTAGAGTGCAGCTGCTGATGAAAAGGGGACCACGTGGGGTCTTGCAGATGAGAAAACTGAAGTTCGAAGTAATAAATTGATTTGACCCAAGTCATGTAGCAGAAAATGGATGAGCTGAGGTGGGGGTGGACACTACGTCTCCTAAGGCAGGTGCAATAAGCCCCGCCCTATCCCCCCTCCCCACCAGCAGGAGCCATGCTTGTGTGGCTGGTGAGCTTATCATGCATGTTGCGATGCCTTTTCTGAAGCAGTTGTCCTTCAAGGTGTAACCTCAATGGGACGGCACGTTATGGCCTTTCCAGCTGCACCGGGGGCAAGCCACCTTCGCTGTCCCTGCAGGATTGTCCTGGCACATTCTCAGTGCAAGCAGTGCCTTTAGGTTGTGCGTCGAGCGTGCTCTGCTCTGTGCAAAGCCCTGCAATGCCCTCACATGGAGCACAAAGTCCCTTCTGTGTCCTACAGACCACAGATCTGCTTTCACAGGTCCATGTGCCTCACTTCCTACGATCCCAGAACTCACCAGTTACACTGACACTGGCATGGAAAGTGTAGCAGGCAGCTCGGTGGTCCTGCTCCATCCCCTCAGAGCTCATAGTGGGGCCTTCACAGCCAGCTCCACACCTGCATCTCAGCCCGATGCCTTTCTCTGGTTCCAGAGCCCCAACAATCTGAAGAGCTAGAGAATGAACACGCCTCACCCCTACCCAACGACCTTCGCCCGCTGACCTGAGTGGTCTGTGAGTGTGCAGCTCTCTCACCCCACGTGAGGCACGTGTCCAGGATGTGTCAAGTCCTTTGGGGAGCTGAGCACCAGCTGCCACCAATGGGAACTTGTTTAATAAGATGCTTAGTCGGCTCGAGCTGCTCTGACAACACGCCATGAACTTGGTGCTTAAACAATACACACTTATTTCGTACAGTTCAGGGCGCTGGGAATGCAACACCACTGGCCACTTTGAGGCACCCAAGTGAGAGCCCTCTTTCTGGCTGGAAGACAGAGGAGAGGGAGAGAGAGAGAGAGAGAGAGAGACTCTCATAAGGGCGCTAATCCCTCAGGGCTCCCAGGGATGACCTCAGGGAGGAGAGGACACAGACCTTCGTCCCCTGTCCTTTGCTGGCTTCCTCCCTCCCTGCCTGTTTCCGTGGTCCTCCCTGGAACAGCCTTAAAAAGAAACTGTTGTCTCCACCCTCCTTCTTCGAGGTCTGCTTGGGGGCCTCCTAACTAGACCTCCAGGTTCCCTCTGCAGAGACCAAGGATCCAGGAAAACGTCCAGATGTAAGAGGCCACATTCCAGTTGGGTGCTTGGCTCTTGAGCAATCCTAGAAGCAGAGCGTAAGCACCACACTATGCAGTCATTCCCATGATTATCAAGTTTACAGGGTGGGCAGAGGAGGCCTTTCCGAAGGGATCTGTTTAGCAAGACTGCGCAGAGACACCCAGCATGGACCTGAGGGTGTGGCCGTGGGTGCTGAGGTCCCTCCCACCCACCACAGAGCTGACACCCACAGCCCCCAGGGCCCGGGCCAGGAAGTGCTTCTGGAGCGGCCCTTGAGCCTGAGCCAGTTTTCCTGTGTTGCAGCAGGAGGCCGCCGGATCCTGTTTTCAGAGCATCCAGCCCTGACCGCTGAGTGATGCCACTGCCTGGAGCCGCACCTCAGAACACACGCCCTGTCCTCCCCCAGTGCCTCCTGCGTCTCCGAAACGGAAGGGGAGCTCAGGCGAGACACAGGCTGTGCCCGTTGGCTGTGGATTGGCACCTGTCGTTGGGTCAACAAGGAACAGGAGATGCCATGGTGCTGACTCAGGGCTGCATAGGTGCCCTTCCGTGATGGGGACAGGGCCTTAAGTGCGATCCCTGAGGTTCTTGACAAGGAGAAAGGCTGGGGAGCGGCTGGCCAGGTGCACCCAGCCTTCAGGCTCTGCAAGGGGCGAAGTCAGCAGCGGGAGGCTGGGCCCAGGCCTCTGCCAGCGCCCGGTCAGCTCCCAGACATCACTCCACGGCAGCACGTCCCCTCTTCCATCTCACGGCACATAAGCTGGTCACCAAAACTCTGCGGACTTTTTGCCAATCTAACTAAAAATAGGTGTCATTTTGATTGATTCACACGGGGCAGCTACTGTCATTTTTAAAAAATTTGACCACCCAAGGGAAAAGAGGTCAGTGCCCCTGACGCAGTGGTCAGGTCCCGCATGTTGTAAACATTCTTGCAGCACATGGTTGAAGTCGCTGCCCAGGAACTTAGGGACTGGACATCAACCTAGAGGATGGAGGGTCATCAGGGGGTGGTCAGGTCCCCAGGAGCCCCCCTGGCAGCATGGGGAGCTGGTCATCTCCTCACAGTGTCTGAGAGGGAAAGTGGGCAGAACGTAAGTATGAGACCCTGACCAGTTTGGCTCAGTGGATAAAGCCTCAGCCTGTGGACTCAAGGGTCCCAAGTTCAATTCCGGACAAGGGCATGTACCTTGGTTGAGGGCACATCCCTAGTGGGGAGTGTGCAGGAGGCAGCTGATCAATGTTTTTGACTCTCTATCCCTCTCCCTTCCCCTCTGTAAAAAAATCAATAAAATATATATTTTTTAAAAAGAACATAAGTATGAGCAGGTTTAGATGTGCTGATGCTGGTGACAAGGAATGTGGCTTATTTCCGCTCCTCTCCCTGGTGTTCAGGGAATGATGAGTTGAATATTCAAGAGTGAGCTGAAGTTAAATGGAAATGTGTTTTAAAAATACCACAGGGGAGCAGGGAAACAGCCCTGGGACTGAGCAGGCGATTGCCACCTCCTCCTGCTCTAGAATAAAGATAAAAATAGCTCTTCCTACGCGGCAGGAATAAGAATCATTGGATGCAGGTGCTTCTGTGGTGAGAGTGGGGCCTGGGTGACGGAGACCAGGCCACCCCCCATGCCTGGTGGCGTGAGTGGAAGTCAGGGTGTGGTTCACCCGAGGGAGATCCTGTTTCAGGGACACTACAGTGGCCTGGAGAGTGCAAGGCCAGACCTGGGTGGGAGGTGTGCTGCTCCACATCGACACATGACCGGAAAACACGCGACCACTCACTCCCCTGCAAAGCCCATGAGGTCATCGTCCCTGAAGAGCAGTAACCTGTGAGAGGTCGTGGGGAGCCAGCATCATGGGTGGACAGCAGGCCAAGGAGGCAGCCACCTAGGTCATCATGGAACCAGGGCAAAAAGAATGGTGTGAGGGAGCGTCAGGGGCAAGAAGGTGTAAGGTGTTTGTACGCACACACTTGGCAGGCGTGGCACACTGGGAGAGGGAAGTCAGGCAGGAGGCACATGTGACGACTGAGAATGTGAAGGGGTGGACTCCACATACACACCCCACACACACACCACACACACACCACACTACATACACCCCACACACGCACATCATACTACATACACACACACACCCAGACACACACAACACTACATACACCCCCTACACACACACCCAGACACACACCACACTACATACACCCCCCCACACACACACCCAGACACACACCACACTACATACACCCC
>PVJC01024468.1:0-25525 GCA_004026665.1 Murina feae | reverse complement strand
GCCGGGCTGAGGGACCCCCCAAGTGCACAAATTTTTGTGCACTGAGCCCCTAGTATTATAACAACTGTGTATGGTGCCAGTTGAGTACTACAAATATCACAGAGAAGACTTGGTAAAGTATATGATTGTCTAACCATTATGCTGTATACCTTAAACTAATACAAAATA
This sequence comes from Murina feae, assembly GCA_004026665.1. Lineage (NCBI taxonomy): Eukaryota > Metazoa > Chordata > Mammalia > Chiroptera > Vespertilionidae > Murina > Murina feae. The sequence continues at coordinate 25,357 of PVJC01024468.1, read as the reverse complement.
ATGTTGAATGTAAACTAATTGGAAAAAAATTTAATTTTTAAAGAAATGAAGAAACAATGAGCTCTAAAGTAAAAATTATTATAATTGCTTTGGAGGAAATAAACAGTGTGATAAGGTAGAGAATAAAAGGGAAGAGACTCCCTTAAAAGTTTGGTCAGAGAAGGGCCTCTGTGATGTGGTATTTAAGCTGGTACTTTAATATGAAAGAGACAGGTGAAAACTTTCAGAAAAAAAAGAGGGAGGAGAAGGTGCTGCATTCAAAGAACTACGGAAGAATAGCTTGGTGATAAGAGGTTGGGGACAGAGTGAGCAGGTGAGAGTGGAATGGTGAGTGCAGCAGTCACGTGGGGCCTCATGGACTTAGATCCAAAGTGGAATTGTATTTTCCTACAAACGCAAACCACCCTCCCTGGACTGAAGCCTCTCCTCTTCTGAAAGGCCACCATTTAGTCTTCCAGCCCACAACCTTTCTTTCTACTCACATGTCCACCCTCCCCCGGCCCATATGCCCTGAGCTGACTTTCCCAGCAGTGGTAAGCGATTTTCGGGTGGTGGACAAGCTCAGTAGTGTCACTTATCCTTTTTAGGGTTCATGATCATCATCTGGAAATGAAGGGCTAAAGATAATAGCAGACGTGTCCTCCTAGGATGCAATTCTTTGATTTACTCATAAAGTTGTAACTGAAACTACAGGGCTAGGCAGGAAACAAAAGATGAAAAACCAGGTGGCTTCCAGATTTCTCATGAAGAACTCTTCATGGTATAATTTATTATGTTTAAAGTAAATTCTCAGAATATCAGGCTATTGTATGATCAAACAAAATTGATCAATTCCAAACTTGGAAACAAATCAGTTTTAGTTTACCAAATGTTTCAAGTAGTGATGTATCCTTTTCCCATATCTTAGTTAAGTAACAGTGGGACACTCTTTCTTCATTGAAAGGCCCAACTCAAACTGCACAAAGTAAAAGTGATACTCAAAAAGGGTAAATCTATATAAATGTACAGATCAAAAAGAGCTAGACTACTTACCTGGCTGGTATGCTCAATGGTTAGAGTATCAGCCCACACATGCACACGGAAGGGTTTTGGTTATTCTTGGTCAAAGGTCAAGGGCATATCCCTGGGTTGCAGGTTTCATCCCCTACCCTGTCAGGGTGCATACAGGAGGCAAGCAATTGATGTGTCTTTCTCTCACAGATGTCTCTCTCTCTCTCTCTCTCTCTCTCTCTCTCTCTCTCTCTCATTCTCTTCCCTTCCTTTCCATTCTCTAAAAATCAATGGAAAAAAAATACTTGGGTAACAAACAAAAAAAGAACAAGGTTGCTTTCAAAAAATACACAACATTGTCAGTTTTCAGACTACCTCACAGAATCGGAATACCTTGAGATGTAGCCTAGGGAACTGTACCTGAAAGCATCCCAACATAACCCAATGAAAAGCCACACGTCATCTATTACGTGAAAAAACAAGCCCAGGTTTTTACTTTATTTCCTCACATAAATAGGGCATTTCTTCTCCACTTCCACTGACTATTATGATCAAATGACTTAATGTATTTAACCCAAGAAAGTTGTCTAGACAAAAGTTTCTAGAGTGATCCTCAAACACCTGCATCTGAGTTGTGATTTGCAGTGATTCATTTGAACATACAAATTCCTGAGCCTATGGCAGAACTACTGAATTGGGAATCTGGCCAGATGTCTGTATTTTGAACACACACCCCAGAGGTCTAGAGTTTATTCGTAGAAAAAGTAAAGTTTAAGACCCACGTCCAATAAATGATTACCACCTCACCATTGTTCACCTTCCTTAACTAAAATCCAACAAACCAACAAAGCTGTGTGGAGTGGATGGTCAACTAATTATTCATTCCTTCCCTTCTTCATTCAATTCATTTCTTCATCAGATAATTCTCATTATTCTCCAATTACATTTTCGCTGGTTAATCCCTCACCCCCAGTTTTCACCCTTCTATTGTTGACAGTACCGGAAATAATTAACTAAAGGGCATATTTTTTAAAGTCAGCAATCTAAATCAAACTTTTCTTTCTTATATTACAAATTACAAGAAATGTGCTGAAACTCACCAAGAGAAATAAAATATATATATATAACTGAGAGCACCAAATAAAAAGAAATAAAAAAATTTATAACCTCTGCAGAACAGCCAAGGTCTCACTAACAAACATTTTTTTTCATGCAGAAAATTGTGCTCGCCGTACCTGACATTGTGCAAGTGTTTACTGCAATTTAATATCCACACAACCAAGAGAAGAAATTTAATAATTTTTCAGCTGGAATGAATTGACAGCCAGTGTTAGAAAACTGCAGACTCTGCAGAATCAATAAAAGCTGCTGGCATCATAAAGTAGTACTTTTGCCCAGAAAACATCTCACAAAGGTCAGGTTTACAAACCACCAGGTAGCAGTATCACTTTTACATCTTTCCAGGACTATTAAAATTCCATTAAACAACCTTCCAAAACTAACATGCAGCCTTTAAAGTTCACCAAATAATCCCAGAGACAGACCAGCCTCAGTTCAAACTCTGAAAGCAAACCCTTGATTAACTTTTGTCCCCTTGTCACAAAAAAAAATCATTTGTAGAATTCTGTTTTATAAAAAAAATCAAAGCAAATACATATATATTTACTTATAACTGCAAAAATGGATATACCCGTTTAGTGAATTGAAAGATACCTGTTAACATCAGGAAATAATTTCCAAAAGTAGTAATTTTTCTGTTGCAAATCTTGGAAAACCACCACCACTAAATATCTGATGTCATAAAATCAAGCCTGTGTTATAAGGCCCAGTACTCAACTGTGCCTAAAGAGCAGCTGACATAAAGCAAGATCTCCTGCCCACTTTAGACATATAGCTTTTCCAGGCTGTGTTTTCATTAGAGGTTCCCGGTTGCACATGGAATTTCATCAAGCATAATCAATTCAGGATTAGCTACTCATTCCACATTTATTGAGCACCTACTAAACCCATCTACACACTGTCACAGATGCCTGATCCAGTGCCCTCTGGCTCAGTCCTCCAGTGACCTAAACCCAGATGGAAGGGAAGGGGAACATGTGCTGGGAGGGTAATCTCTCTGCCTCTGAGCAGAGACGCATGGCAAGCCTCCCTCAGTACTTCAGTTTTCCTCCAAAGGGCATAAACTTCATTATCTGCTTATTTGATCTCAAACGCAGATGGATTTGCACTCAATCAAAACAGAATACAGGCACCTTGGGACCTTGACAGAGAGCAAAGACCTCTGCTGCCCTACTCAGGCCATGCCTGGCTGAAAGAAGTAGGTTCACAGTGGAAAGGAGGCAGGCTATTTGTTCTCTAAGTCAGTGATCTCGATGTTTTGAAAAATCACTTTGACTCTGTAAAAAATTTTAAGAATAAGTATATTTTCTCAAACTTCGTTTACTTAAAAGTGTATGGAATGACACAATAGCAATAAAAGCTTAATCACATATAACAAAATAATTTGTTAATACATCTGAACACATATTTATTAGTTATACTCTATACTATTGTACTAATAGATTATGTACAATACAAAATATATAAAAAATAAAAATTTAAAAGGAGAGAAATATATACAAAGACAAATTCTAGTATCTTTGTCCTGCATCCCGAAGTATTACCTCACCGAATGACCTGGTGTGTGTGAGCAAATGCCTTGGCTATTATCAGCCTCTGTAACAGGACTCCTTTCTGGTGCCTGATGGCTAAAGAAGTGAGGCCGGATCATTAGAGAGCCACTAATACTTAGAATGTACTCCCAAGAAATCCTTTCAGAGCGTTGTTTTTCTGGGCACGGGTGCAAGTTTTAACAAGAAATGCCAAAATATACAACTCTAAGAAACACAGGATGCGAATCTGAGTGCTAAAAGGATGCTGCTGAGACCTGCTACATCTCTCAGTACACACTATATGAGTCCATGTGAAAATTTTATTTTAAATCTAATGCCAAGCTGTTTTGTTTGTTTGTTTTTTCCTTACAGAGAATAAACTTTCAAAAAGTTCAGAGTCAAACTGCCAATGTGACTATAGCCTAATTTTCTGTTTTCTCAGGTCTCATTATTTTATTATAAGTAAATATATATTAAACTTATTTGCATATTTGCAAGTTGTTTTGTAGAACACAATAAAGAGAAATAATAACAATCTCCAGTAACAGTGGGGTGTTAATTACTCTAGTTTTCCTAAGGATGGATACAAGACAGTATTTCCGGAAGCCCCAAATTTGCTGTACTTTAGATTACATGTATTCTGAACTACGAAAACTCAGAGAATTTTGAGGAAATGTCATTCTGTAAAACAGCCTTAGGACTTAAGCCTTGTTTCCCACAGCAAAGACAAGCTGTTTACTCAATTATCAGCAAACATTACCCACTGGCCTATCTTACTGGAAGAAGTAATCAAAGGTTGATTATAATAATGTACCCTTATCCTTACTTTTTTTTTAATTTGTTTTTATTGATTTCAGAAAGAGGAAGGGAAAGGGAGAAACATCAGTTGGCTGCCTCTTGCACATCCCCTATTAAGGATTGAGCCCGGATCTCAGGCATGTGCCCTGACCGGAAATCGAACTATGACCTCCTTGTTCATGGGTCAACATTCAACCACTGAGCCACACCAGCTGGACCTTATCCTTACTTTTCTAAAGAATGTGCGTATTAGCAGAAATATGAACTGTTTCTAAATAAAAACTTAGTAAGTATTTGTTGAATGAATGGAAAAATAACAACTATATAATCCAACTAGGGGCCCGGTGCACAAAAATTTGTGCACTCGGGGGGTGGGGGTCCCTCAGCCCGGCCTGTGCCCTCTTGCAGTCTGGGACACCTCAGGGGGATGTCCACCTGCTGGTGTGCCTGGCCAGCCTGGTTAGGGGCTAAGGGCCATTTTCAGACTGCCCACAGTACCTTCAGGGTTTGTGCAATGGGGGGGTGGGAGGGCTGGTGAGTGCAGGCCTGGACATTTTCCACCAGAGGGCCCACGATCGCACGCGCCTAGTGGGCCCCCACCACTGAGGAGACACACCTGGCGTGGAGCTGGGTGGCGAGCCAGGGGCGGACACTGGTGCAGGATCCCTCGGCGGGGCCCTGCTGCTGAGCGAACACTTCCGGGGTGGAGCCGGGCAGCAGACTGGCTTCGGATTCTCCGCACTGTGCAGCAGACGCTCCCGCATGCCCTGTGGAGGCCCCTGGGAGGCGAATGAAGGCAATGGAACCTGGACGGGTGCTCCCACATGCCCCTGAGGAGGCCCCCAGGGCAGAGCCAGGCCGCTGACCCAGGACGGGCCCTCCTGGACACCCCATGGAGGCCCCTGGGGCAGAGCCAGGCAGCGGACCGAGGACAGGCGTTCCTGGACACCCCACGGAGGCCCTCAGTGGGGGAGGGGGGGAGGTTGGGGGGGGCGGAGCCAGGCAGCGGACCCAGGATGGCTGCTCTTGCAAGCCCCGTGGAGCACTCGCTCTCCTGCATGCCTGGTGGAGGCCCCCGGGGGGCGAAGCCAGGCAGTCGACCTGGGACAGGCGCTCCTGGATGCCCCGAGGAGGCCCCAGGCCGGACCACCCCCCTCACTGAGCTGACACACCTGGCACAGCTATGCCAGCCGCGGAGGCTCCCAGTGCAGAGCCGCCCTGCCAGCCTCCATCTTGGCTGGGCTAATTTGCATACAGCCACTCTGATTGGCTGGTGGGCGTGGCCATGAGCAGAGGCTCAGGCAGCCTAGGCAGGCAGTTGCAACAGAAGCCTCTGGTTTGCTCTAGCTCCATGGCTGCTGGCCTCCATCTTGGCTGGGCTAATTTGCATACAGCCACTCTGGTTGGCTGGGAGGCGTGGCTTGGCTGGTGGGTGTGGCTTAGGTGTCTCGGGAGTGGTGAATTTGCATATTACTCTTTTATTATATTAGATAGTTACTTCAGTTAAAGAGTCATTATTTGATTTCTTTCTTTCATAGACCTCCAGAATCATACCAACCTCAAGATTCAGAATGGCAAAAAGATTTCATGAGTATTCATTGCAACTTCATGGCAGTGGCTAACAAGAACTATGTATTCAGAGGGAATCTGAGGAAGAGCTCCGGTAGACTAGAAAAGGAAACCAGGAGCTAGGGAAGGTGGAGAGGCAACAAAGTGTTGTTGGTTTGCTGACATTACCCTAGACAAATAGGGGGAGTTTCAAAAATCAATGGTGCTTGTTTACATTAAAAGGCTCAACAATGTTTATCTAAAGACTTGCTTCCTGCTTCTGTGTACTTAATATTCATCAATCCAATTTACTTTACTCTCTCCTAAACCAGGAGAAGTTCCTTGAAGATAAGGATCATGTGATTTTCATTTTTTAATTCCCACACAGCACACTAAATACTCCTAAATGGCAGTTGACCCTTTTGTGATACCTTGGGGATAACAAAATCATTGAGCCTTTTAACTTAATCAAGTACCTTCGGATTTCAAACCCATCCATTAACTGTCAGGTAGGTCAGCAACTGACAACACTGTTGCCCCTCCAACCTCCCTAGCCTGGCTCATTCTTTACTAGTCAGCCAGGGTTTCTTCCTGACAATCCTTTCAATAAAGGTTGAAAGGACCAGTTAATTTTATAACTTCAACCAAAAATCTGTCTGAACTAGTGGTTCTCAATTCTAGTTTTCCACTCTGGGTATACATTAGAATCACCTACAGAGTATTTTAGAAAATGAAGCCCCTCGCCCTGACCCCTCCAGCCACAGAAATTGTTTGGTTTTGGTTTTATAAAATTGCCAAGTAACTAAAATGAATAGCTCAACTATTCTTTTCTATATCAACATTAGTTCCTAAAGATTACATCCTTCTCTTATGGATTTATGATCTACATTAGCACATTAGAGACAACAGAAAATTCTGCCATAATTAAGTTAGCTTTCCTCAAAGCTGACCATTGAACCTTTTCATCATAACTCCTATCTACCTAATCTAATAAAAAAGTAATGTGGAAATTGACCCTCACTCCATTACACCTAAACCACGCCCACCAACCAAGCCACACCCACCAGCCAATCAGAGTGGCTGTATGCAAATTAACCCAGCCAAGATGGCGGCCAGCAGCCACAAAGCTAGAGCAAACAGGAGGCTTCCATTGCACTAGCAATGGAGGAAACTGCCTGCCTAGGCCGGCTGGGCCTCTGCTCAAGGCAACAATGTTTCAATTATAGAAGCCACAGAGCTGAAGCAAACAGGAGGCTTCGTTGCCTGCCTAGGCCTCCGCTCAAGGCAAACAAAGTTTCAATTATAGAAGATAAATAAACCCAGAAACCTGATTCCAGCCAGCCTCACTGGGACATTGGGTCAATGGGAGTCGTGGGCAGCCTGAAAACGCCCTCAGCTCCTCACCCAGGCTGGCCACACACCCATGGGGTCAGGGCTCCCTTTGGGGGGCTTGGCCAGCCTGCAAACAGCCATCAGTCCCTCCCTCAGGCTTGCCAGGCACGCCAGCAGGTGGACATCCCCTGAGGGGTCCCAGACTGCGAGAGGGCACAGGATGGGCTGAGGGACCCCCCCGAGTGTACAAATTTTTGTGCACCAGGCCCCTAGTATATATAAAAGCCTAAGCGACCATTCAACTGTTCACCTAGTAGCTATGATATACACTAACCACTCAACACACAGGCATGGAAATATGGAACAGACTAATGACTCTCAGATGGAAGCAGGGAGGGGAGAGGGTGGGAAGAGATTAACCAAAGATCTTATAAGCATACTAGAGGCCCAATGCATGGATTCATGCATTACTGGGGTCCTCAGGCCTGACCTGCCGGGATCAGGCCAAATCCATGCACCGTGCCTCCAACATCCCTCAAGGGTCCTGGATTGTGAGAGGGCACAGGCCAGGCCGAGGGACCTCACTGGTGCACGGATGGGCCTCTAGTTATAAATAAATTTTTATTGGAACACAGCCACAACTATTCATTTATGTATTGTCTATGGCTATTTGCATGCTACAAGGGCAGAAATGAACAGTTGCAAAAAACCTTATGCTCCACAAAACCTAAAATATTTACTGTCAGACCTTTAAGAAAATGTCAAGGAATACACCAGAGGAATACTAATCTAAACTGGCCAATTCAAACAGGATCCTAAAGATTCCAAGGAAAGGCCTCAGAGGGTATAAAAGAAAATAAAGAGGGTGGGGGAGCTCATTAAGTAGGGCTCCACATCTACTCTAATGCGTGGCTGTACTGCTTGGACTTTTTAAATTTCATTTGAAGAGAGGTTTGAACGCCAATGACTTAGAAACTCGGAGCTTGAATAAAGGAAAAGTGGTAGTCTGCTTTGCCATGGAAAGCTTTAACCAACTTTGTCCAAAATCAAATTGATGAATCTCAGCTTATTTAAACTGAGTATCTGATAAACAGCTATTTAGGCACCAGGTCCCTTATCAGGTTATATACATTCACGCATTTATTTAGCTTGCCCATTAAAATTCTTTCATAATTTATATTTTGATATTGTATTTTTGAGTTTTGTAAGAATCAAAACAGAAGAAAAGGCCATGTAGAGACTATATTGTGAATTTCTATATATTAGCAGCTACAGGCATTTCTAATTCATTATTTAATGTCTCTCAGAAAAGGATGTATAACAAGAATTCTTAATGTTAATGGCCTAGAAACATGTACATTTCTCATTATAAACTAAATACTTCCTATTACACGTGCATTTCAAATTCTATAAATCATACTATTTCATTATTCCTCTGAAGAGGCAGAATTTATCAGTTGGTAAAAATCATCTTCCCTCGTACCAAACACAAAACAGCATTTCACACAGCTTTTATTTTCATGATGAACCATTACATACAATCATTTAATGTAAGCTGCCTGAAATGCTTTTTTTGGAAGTTGGCAATATACAAAAGACATGTAAATTAACATTAGTAATCCTTTAGAAGAAATAAGATTTTTCAATTTTATTTGAACACAGCACAAATGAAAAAAAATACAGGAATAAAAGAATTTTTAAAAATATTTAAGCATAATTTAAATAACTGCCTTATAAATTAATAGGATGCAATTATGGATCTCTTTTTTATTTTAGTTCAAAATCCATGTATAGTAACCCTTGCTAATGGTGATCAGTCAAATTTGGCTTGATGCAAACCATACAATTCAACAATTCGAAGTTTGCACAACAGAAAATCAAATATTGCTCATATTTCTTCCGATTTAAAAGAGCAGGAAGCAATGTTTTCCAGTTGCATTTCTTAATTAATCTTATACACAATTCATGGTATCTTTGCCTTGAAATAAAACAGAATTCATTTTTTTAAATTTCAGCATGAATACTAAAAATCACTACGCATCAAGAAATTTTCTCTCTGCTTTGAATATTTCACCTTAATTTCTTTACGCCACTTATCCTGCAGGCCTTTTTCAGATTTGTGAGGGACAAAAAAGTAGTAACACACAAATGAGATCTAGAAAAGCACAGGATAGCTATGAAAACAGCTCATCCATCATCTCCACATTTTGATTCCAGAGACAGAAATGAAAGGTGTTGTTTCCACACCACTCACCCAGCACACTTAAAAAGGTTTGTTCCATCACTTAGACCACTGAAACTGATTGATTAGCTGCTAGAGAAAAATCAATACAAATATGCTAGAAAACACTAGCTTGTAAATTCATTCTGGCCTCAACAAAGTCCTGGTCACTGCTTGACATGTTTTTCTAGATATCTAAAATGCAACCATGTCAAACCTCAGCCCCCAGACATTGCCATGCCCAGGGATTTTTAAAGCTAAATCTCGGCAGAGGTGAGGAAGTAAAGGGGAAGGTTTCCCAGCAGTAGGTTAAAACAGTGATCTGATACCCAGAAGTCACCTGGTAAATCTTATACTCATATGCAGAACTGTCCATAAAAATGATAAACACACCAAGAAGGTAAAAACAGTCAAAGAAAATGTCAAGGGGACTAGGTTCAGGGAGAGAAAAAGCAAAAAAGCTGGGAAATCAAACACACAGACAAACACATATGTAAATGGTAAACAAAACAAAAATATTTCAAAATATAAATGATTGTGACTTCAATGGTCTCCATTCAAAAGTTAATAAGTTGCCTTTCTCACTTTTCGGCACCTGAATGTGTATTATTTTTAATGCTCTGGGAAACCACTTTACATTCAGAATGATTTCACAAATCTGTTCCCAACACTCTCTTGCCTTTGGGTTAGCTCTTTGTCTCTTCACATTCATTAGACTACTAAGAAGTACATTTTATAAATATAAAATGTTTCATAAATATGCTATTCATAAAGAAATTGTGATCTCACTGCATCGTGACAGGCAACCTGGGTTCTAATCCCCATTCCACAATTGGTTTAGAGCTTTTAAAAAAACACTTTATATTTCCACACAGTCATTAAAATTTTTAAGTTAAAGAAAGAAAGCAAACGTAAATTTCAGGATGGGAAATTTAATTTCCACTGACTTTAAACATAGTGTTAAAATTTAGTGGCAGCATACTTAAACTTTACATTTAGCATAATCTTTCAAAGAGTAGTATTTATTCTTTATTCATTATAGGACAGATAATTTCATAATGACATAATGAAGAATTTATGGGGTTGTGGTTCAAAACAATTCCTAACACCTGAGTTATTAAAGGAACTAAATATGCAAACACTATAAAACTAAGAAAATGGGTTATTTCTTTTTTTTTACCTTCACAATTATTCTTCACAATTTTAAAGCTCCAACATAGAAATTCAGTAAGACCATTAAAATCCCACTGTCCTTTGCAGAAAACAAAAGATAATAAACTTAATGTCTTTAAAATGTGAGCTACAGACTGCTACCATTACTATAGTAGAAAGGGATTATAAGGCCATTCTTAGCATGAATTTATTTTTCTAAAATTAAGAAAATGAAAGGTAGTTGTCAAACTAAATAATTTCTATCTATAAAGGCATTTTTCAGAGAACATATTTTTGAAAATCTGTCCTTTGATTCTAGTCATTAATGTTTGCTGTGGATTTTCAATATTCTCACTCAAAATTAAGACTTCTCCTTCTGAATTAATTTTAAATTCCTTCAGTTTAAGTAATGTCTAAGGACACAGGCAATTACTTCGCATAAGTTACCTCAAATGACACTAAACAGCATAGTAATAAGAAGACCATGGCTCAGAGAGGTCATGTGCCTTGTCAGATCATGTGGCTAGTAAGTAGCACACCACCGTTTCAAATTCTAACTCTCTTAAGCAAAGAGCATAAATACTTGATAACTTAAAATTTTCCTAAATACAATAGCTTATCTAGAAAGTTATGACCTCAATATTTTAGAAACAGTACCACATATCGAGCAAATGAGCTCACCAGTCCAAAAACTAGCATTCATATTCAACTCTAATTTATAGAAAACAAGACAACAGAAAAACCTTACATTGCAAACATTCTATGATTGCAAAAAAAGGCACATACAAATCTACTGATGATGATTATGAAAGTAATACAAAATAAATATTTTCTAATACTTACTCTAAAAATAGCCACTAAGTCACTCTCAACTTCTGATATATAGCCTTTGAACCACTCACCTTGAGTAGCCCAGACCACTTGGATGTGTCAATGCTAACTGCCAATCAAAGTCTGACAGACCTAACACACTGTGTCTCTACTGCTCAGAGGACATTTCTAAAGATAACCAGAGAGCTTAGTTTGTTGGATATGTTCAGGGTAATTCTATAAGCATTTTATAAACACTATGTTCACCACTTCCTTTTTTCCCCTCAAGTCAAATATAATACATAAATGTGTCCATACTAAGTCATGAGGCAATCATATCAAAGCATTAGCATAGGTTATAGATGAGGATAGATATGAGGGAGCCGAGAGAATACTTTCACTTCCTACATGGTGATTTAACTGTTTTATATTTTTCAAACAAATTTTCAAAGTAAAATGAGAAAAAATTTAAGTTATATGTAGTTGTACTTAGAAATGTATAATGTTGAAAAAGTGCCTCAAAGAAACTAATTGGTATGCCTTCCAATTTGTAGTGTTTGATGGATATATAATAGAGTTTTAATATCTCCATTAACCAACAGATACATAAAAAAAACAAACACCATGAAAGAATGCCAGAAAAGGCATCATTTTTCAAGTATATTAGGTTTCTTTGCAAATTTTTGCCATTTTTGAAAAATCCTTACGGTAGTTGTGTTACAAAAGACGATCGTCCAGACGTTTTCTTAGATTAGATATCTAGTCTCACCCTAAAACAGAACACTGGCAAGAGTCAGTGAGTTGCCTTTCATTTCTTGTTGAATGAAAATAGAAGAGTGGACTGAGCTAAGAATATAAAAATAGAAAAAAATTATTGGGAGGTGTTAACAAGCCAACCAAGGTTATATTTCTCTATTTTTAAGAGCATTCCAAATTCATGTTGATAAAAGCTTTACATAGGCTAAATAAAGAAATGTGTGTGGAACTCATACTTGCTAGGATTCAGGGTGTGAAATACTGAAAATAGCACTCAAAGTTACTCCCTCAAAGAAAAGCAACTGCCAATAACTATTAAGCCACAAGATTATGAGACCATGCATTATCTCATGTTGGGTGTAAAAGCACACTGATGTTATATTACACATATCATAAACAAAGACAAAAGGGAAGTTTATGGTTTAAGCAGTTATGTGTCAAACAACACAACTATGACTCATGTAAAAGGTAAGTCTTATTTTGTACAGAGAGATACCTACACAATCACATTTTCTAGCAGGTGATGAGTCAGAGGTAGCTGGCCACTCACACAGCGAATCGTTCTCTGTAGGGCTCCCTCCCTTACTGGCCCAATAGTCCTGCCAATAAGGAAGGCTATCTTTATTGGATGATAGTAAAATCTACTTTCTCCTTTCTGGGAAACCTTTATTAGTTCAATTTTCTAATGGTCCAGAAATGACAAAAAAAAAAAAAAAAAAGGTAGAAATCTTAAAAAGTGTATCACTCAGTTCACAAAACTCTTAACACACATCAAAAGGTCATGGATTTTATATTTATTTTTATTTTTTGTCTTTTTCATGGAATCTACAATAGGTGATAAAATTCAAATCATGTCACTTACCTTAGAGTCATAAAAAAATGCAAGAGTGGCTAGTAATGTGAATATTATAACCTGACTGAATCTATCAGATAAGCTGAAATATTTGTAAACTCTTCAGAAAGCTGAAGAAGCATGTTTGGAAAGTAAAACAAATTAGAAGACTACTATAATTCATTAAGAAGACTACACTTGCACATACAGTCATTCTTACCTTGAAAAGACTGTTTGGCTCTGTCTACTAGTTCATCAATCGGGTAACTGGCCAAGTTTCCTCTGGCGTGTTTAGTTTTGCAGTAGGTACAAGCATTGAGACACCTGTTTAAATGACAGCAATAAGTAAAGCTGGAATTTTAGAGACAGTGCACACTTAACCCAAAGAAAACACGCCAAGGGCTCTTTTAGTAACATTTGCAGTTTACATAGGAGACATGAGAAGCAAGTATCTACCATACTTCATATTTATGTTATTTCTACCAGGCACAGAAATTTCCAATTATGTTCCAACCATTCAAAATGATTGTACAGCCCAGCTGGCATGGCTCAGTGGTTGAGCATCGACCTATGAACAAGAGGTCACGGTTCAATTCCTGGGTTGTGGGCTCGACCTCCAGTGTGGGGTGTGCAGGAGGCAGTTGATTAATGATTCTCTCTCATCATTAATGTTTCTATTTATCTCTCCCTCTTCCTGCCTGAAATCAATAAAAAAAATTTAAGAATAATTGTACAAATCACATATTACCTTCAAAAGCAAATATTCATGTGGAACAAAGTTTACAATGATTACTCAAAAGAAATCCAAGATCCACACTATTTGTAAACCACTGACATTTCTTTGGCTATTGTAACACTTTAAAATTTTAGTATCTCCTAAATATGCCATATTAATTGGAAATGAAAAAGCATATGCATTTAATTTTTAACTGACATAATAATAAAGTGAACATGGCATTTTCATAAAGAATACATTCTTAGAAATTTTCACATAGGTTTCACTTTGAAATTGAAAGAAATATTTAAGTATGTCCAGTGTTTAGTTTTTCCTCACTTTGAAATTTTAAAGCATTTATAAAATGACCTTTTAAAACTTTGTTATTTATTATAGCAATTATTTGTCATGTCTAAATACTATTGAAAAATACTTCTATTTTTTTAATTTTTCCAAACTAATATTGTCATTCTACTTTTATTTAATTTTTAATTAATTAAATTTATCATCCTAGAGCAACTGAAGCACCAAAGAGATTTGTGTTGCTTTTTGTTAAATGTTGAGCCTTATTTTGTTTTTTAAAATCCTCATCAAAGGATATGTTTTTATTTAATTGAGAGAGAGAGGAAGGGAGAGAAAGAGACAGAGAAACATCAGTATGAGAGAGAAACTTCAATCAATTGCCTCCCATACTACCCTGACCTGGGATTGAACCTAAAACCTTTTTTGGATATGGGATGATGCTCCAACCAACTAAGTCACTTGATTAGGGCTTGAGCCTTATCTTTTTTGCATACATCTATCTTCTATCCTATATAATAAAAACCTCATATACTAAGTGTCTGGTCCTCCGATCGTCCATTCAGCCAATCAAAGTGTAATATGCTAATGATATGCTAAGCCCATTCAACTGCTCACTGTGACGTGCACTGACCACCAGGGGGCAGACAGTCAACCGGTCGACCAGTTGCTATGACATGCACTGACCACCAGGGGGCAGACGCTGTGACCAGGTTAGCTTGGTGCTGGGGTCCAGTTGATCAGGACTGAGAGAAGATGGATCGGACACACCCTGGAGCTCTCCTGCAGTCCCTCCCTGGCCCCAGTTGTGCACTGGTGGGGTCCCTCAGTCTGGCCTGTGCCCTCTCACAATTCAAGACCCCTTGGGGTATGTCAGAGAACTGGTTTTGGCCCAATCCCATAGTCCAAGCCAAGGGACTCCACTGGTGCATGAATCCGTGCACTGGGCCTCTATTAAAAAAAAATTATATATATATATATATATATATATATATATATATATATATATATATATGAGAGAGAGAGAGAGAGAGAGAGAGATTAAAGATTAGTATGCAAAGTGTCCCCTAGGGAGTTTGATCGCTCACTATGATGTGTGCAGACGACCAGGGGGCAATGTGGAACATGGCAGGCGACCACCAGTGGCAATGGGGTGCTGAGGGAGCGAGGGAAGCAGGAGGCAGGGAGGCAGGGAAAACCACACGGTGGTGGTGCATGGGTGGCAAGGGAAGGAGGAGGCAGGGAACCTGATAGGCCTGGATTGCCACCAGGCCTAGGAACCCTGTCCATGCACAAATTTTGTGCACTGGGCCTCTAGTTTTATTATAAGTGTTTCTTTTATCTAATAATAAGAAAACTTATTTAAATGATATTTTTAAATTACAAGAGTAAAACCAACCTTTTAGTTTTTAAAATACTAACTCAAAAGAATATATGTTCACTGTAGCATTATTTACAATAGCCAGGATATGGAAATAACATGGTGTCCATACATGGATGCATGGATTTAAAAAATATGTGGTTTATTTTTATATACAACGGAATACTATTGAGCCATAAAAAATAAGTAAATCCTGCCATTTGTGACAACATAAAAGGACCTCAAGAGCATAATGCTTAGTGAAGTAAGTCAGACAGACAAAAATAAATACTATATAATCTTCCTTACATGTGAAGTTTTAAAAACCTCATAGAAATAGAGAACATATTAGTGGCAGCCAGAGGGGGGAATTTGTGGGGGATGGGCAAATGGGAGAAGTTGGTCTAAAGGTACAAATTTCCACTTAAAAGATAAATAAGTTCTGGGGATGTAACGTATAGTATGGTAACTATGGTTATCAATACCATATTATATTTGAAAGGTGCTAAGAGGTCTTAAAAATTCTTATAACAAGGGGAAAAATTGTAAGTATGTAGGGTGATAGATGTTAACTAAAGTTATTGTGGTAAACATTGCACAATATATACATATCTCAAATCATAATGTTGTACACCTTAAAGTTATGCAATGTTTTATGTCAATTATATTTCTGTAGAACTAGGGGTGGGGGTAAAAGTAGCTTGCTCAAGGCCTATAACTCAAATCTCAAGAACTGAAATTCAAACCTGAGCCTATCAAATTTCAAATTCTATTCTGTTTTCATACTAAACTGCCTCCCCAGAATTAATGAGTATCAAACATCCTATCTACATACAAAGGTAGATAAGATAAGCAATCATCTGACATGAGATATAAAATAACACAACATATTTATTCAAAGATATTGCCAATACTTATCATCCTATGTATGAAGCTCTTTGTTTAAAACATGTTATTTCTCTCTTTTATTCTTTGGCAATCTAAGACTAGGCTTCTTGTCTATCGGCTGACCCAAACCAGTTATTCCAACCTTGCTGTTTACAAGTTCTGGCTGTCATCCTCCTGCTGGCTCTTTGGTAAATTGTATCACCTTGTCTGGCTTGCCATGTTTCTAAAATTCTATCACTCAGGTTCTCAAAGCTGACCGCTCTCTCTGCCCTTCTCCTCAGCTCAAGCAGCACTGTGTTCTGCTGGATGCAAAAGACCCCACCATTCATTCACCTGTGATTCCCCATTGTGATTGGCGTTCCCTCAAGTTACCTCAGCACCCATCCAGGGAATCTCTCAATACTTAGCTAGGTCTCCTAATTCCTAACGGAGAGCTCCATAAGTTAGGTGAACAACAGAAACTACTCCCATTTCTAATTTGGGCAGTTTCTTAAATGTAACTGTCTTAAGAGACATCGGCCTGGAGAAGGGGAAAGAAATAGAAAGAGAAGGGAACAAAATGTAACATAAATGAATTAACACATGCAAAGCACTTAGAATATAGTCTGCACCTAGTAAGTGATCAGTAGATGCTCTCTAATACTAGTTTAATGTGACTGTTCTAAACAAATCTGTAAGGAAATAATTATACAGTATCATGTTCCAGGTGTACTTAACTTTACAAAACAGATGTGTTACTGATAGTTTGGCTGAAATCAACTGTGGAAAACAAATCATATTTTCCTACTGGCTCGCTTAATAAAAGTGGAAATATATCCCCCATGGAAAATCACTCATGAAAATGGACTAAAAAGTTTAAATAAAACAAAGTGATACTCGGAAACATTTATAATAATGAAAATAAGCCACTAAGTATAACTATTACATTAAGAATTCAAAATATTCTTCACTAAACTGTTCCCTTGAGGTTAATTAGGGTTGTTGATGTGATATGTTTTTGAAGTTCTAAACTCTTTATTGTATAAAATGAGTTCATCCTTACTTGCAGTTTTCAAAATATTTTATATTATTTCAATAAAGTAAAATTTTCTAAAAACTAAGTCTCTTTAAGCATGTTAAAACAGCACTAACCAAGCATTATATCTGCTATGTCTTATGATTAAAATTATATGCAGTACAAAATCAGAAAAGAATAAGGTTTTTGATGCTATTTGGTTTAAAAAATTTTTCTCAATCATTAAAAATTATGATGACCAATCACTTCAACATGACAAGCCTTCACTGAAATAAAGAGATTCACCACAGAAACCAGCACCGAGAGTTTCAGTTCATCTGTAAACAATTAAATAATTGTCTACGAGTAACACTGAGCCAGTTTCTTCAACCGTCAGAAAACAAAAGATCTTTGAAGGTAGACTGTTGAAAGCCAAAACCAAAAAAAGAGAATGGCTGTTGAACTGCAAGGAAGAGGCAAAATCTGAACTGCCTTAGAGTGCTCTGACGGAAGAATAAAGCTAGTGCACCACTCTAATCTTTGCGCTGGTGATTATATGGCTACAGGCCAAGAAATAACTGAAAACCTCAAAAACAGAGGCAGATTAGGCATTCAATCATTGATCAATGTAATATGCCACATCAACAATATTAATGCAGAAAAAGAATTTGACAAAATTCAACAGTCTTTCAGTATAAGAATAATCAAACTAGAAATAGAAAGAAACATCCTCAACTTAATAAAGGCAATATATAAAAAACATCATACTCAATGACAAATAACTGAAGGCTTTTACTCTAAGATCAGGAACTAAGCAAAGATGCCAACTTTCACCACTTCTACTCAACATAGTACTGAAAATTCTAGCCTCAGTAATTAGAAATAAAAAGAAACAAAATGCATTTAAATTAAAAAGACTTAAACTTATTTCTTTGCAAATGGTATGTTTCTATATGTAGAAAAATCCATAATTATTTTTTTAAAACCTGTTAGAACTAATAAATGAATATACAGAGTAAATACACACTCACACATTTGCATTTTTATTCATGAACAATGAAATACATACAAAAAGAAAGTAAAAAAAAAACAACAATTCCATTTAAAATAGCATTAAAAAGAATATAGTGCTTAAAATTAATAATCAAAGAGGTGAAAATCTTATGCAATAAAAACTATAAAGCAATGCTGAAAGAAATTAACATTGTGAAGACATAAATACATGGAAACACATCTCATATCCAATGATTGAGAGACAATATTGTTAAAATGTTAGTATTTCCCAAAGCAATCTATAAATCTTTGTGATACCTATCAAAATTCCAATGATGTTTCTTGAAGAAATAGAAAAGTGCATCCTAAAATTCATATAAAATCTGAAGAGACCCAAATAGCCAAAACAATATTGGAAAACAAAACAAACCTGGAGGACTTGCATTTCTTGACTTCAATGCTTTCTATAAAGCTACATTAATCAAAGCAGTGTGATAAATGGCCTAAACAGACATATAAGTCAATGGAATAAAATGGAGAGGCCTAAAATAAACTTCCTCAAGTACATGGTCAAATGACTTTTGACAAGGGTGCCAAGATCAGTTAATGAGATAAGGAGAGTCTTTTTAATAAATGATGCTGGAAAAAACTGTACATTCACAAGTAAAAGAGTAAAATCTGACCCTTATCTAATACCATACATAAAAATTAACTCAAAATGGATCAAGAATCTATATGTAAGATCTAAAATAACAATTTCTTATAAAAATATAGGATAAAATTTTCATGACACTGGACATGGCACAGGAAACAAAAGGAAAAACATATACTGGACTTCAGGAAATTTTTTAAGTTTTTTATACCAAAAGACACTATAAAACACAGTAAAAAGGCAACCCACAGAATCAGAGCTAATGTTGGAAATCATATTATCTGATAAGAAATGATATCGAGAATACACAGAGAACTCCAAAACTCACCAACAAAAAAACAAATAATCACACTCAAAAATGGGCCAAAGATTTGAATAGATATTTCTCTAAAGAATATATATGAATAGTCATATGCACATAAAAACATATACAACAGCACTAGTAGTTAAGGAAATACAAATCAAAACTACAATCAGATACCGTCTCATACTTATTAAGATGGTGATTACCAAAAAACAAACTAAACCCTGGCTGGTGTGTCTATATGGTTAGAGCATTGGCCCAAGCACCAAGTGTTGTGGGTTCAAAAGTAAAATTACCATATGATCCAGTTATTCAACTTCTTAGTATATAATCTAAAGAATTGAAAGTAGAGTCTTTGAGATATTTGTGTAGTCATATTCATAGCAACAGTAGCATTAGCTAAAATGTAGAATCAATCCAAGTGTCTATTGATGAATGAATGGATAAGCAAAACCAATGGAATATCATTACGACATTAAAATGAAGGAAATTCTGCAATAAACTACTTTGGAACTTTGAGGATATTGTGCTAAGTGAAATACACCAATCATGAAAAGACAAAGACTCTGTGATTCCACTTCTATGAGGTACCTGGAGTCCTCCAATTCAGAGACGGAAAACAGAATGGTGGCTGCCAGGGTCTTGAGGGAGGGACAAATGGGAAGTCATTGTTTAATGGATATAAAGTTTCAGTTTTACAAGATGAAAAGACTCATGGAATGGATGTTGGTGATGGTTGCACAACAATGTAAATATACTCTATTTACTCATTCATTCATTTAATTTTAATATATTTTTATTGATTTCACAGAGAAAGGGAGAGGGAGAAAAACATCAATCATGAGAGAAAATCATTGATTGGCTGCCTCCTGCACACCCTCCAATGGGGATCGAGCCTGCAACCCAGGCATGTTCCCTTGACTGGAATCCAACCTGGGACCCTTTAGTCCACAGGTCAATGTGGACTAAATGCTCTACACCCACTAAGCAAAACCAGCTAGGGATAAATGTACTGTACTTAATATTCCTGAGCTGCACACTTATAAATGGTTAAGATGGCAACTTTTGTGATGTGTGTTTTACCAAAATTTTTTAAAGTGGGGAAAAAAATCTATAATAATAAAAGGCTAATATGCTTATTAGACCTGACATATTCTGGACATCATTCCGAATCTCCTTCCTGATGAAGCCGGGGCCAGAGGGAAGCCAGTGTGGGTCCCAGGTGCCTGTGGGCAGCCCCAAGGAAGCCAGCCGGGCCCTGGGTGCCTGCCGGCAGCTGGAGGAGGGAACTAGGTCCCGGGCGCCAGAGGAAAGCCGGTGCTGGCAGCCAGCGGAAGGAAGGCCTACTCTTGCACGAATTTCTGTGCACTGGGCCTCTAGTAAAACGATAGGCGCTCTTGTCTTCCAGGCAGCTGGAAATAGGAAACTAAAGCTAAAAAACTAAAACTATAAAGCCATGGACCTTACACAGGATATACATACAATACAGTACACCATGCCAAATGGACTACCCAACAAGAGAAATCAAAGGACCATAGTATCCATCAAGAACATCCATTTTTTATTATAACTATAACTGTCTGTACTTTTTCCATCAGCAGTTCCCAGACTCTAAGATGTCACAGAGCAATAAATTTAAAATGCAAATACTTAAAACTGATCAACAAATATGGTGCCAACTTTTTATTTTGGAGAAGTTAAATTACCCTGTGGTGCAATTTATTTTATTAACAAATAGCTTATTTTAACACCAAAATGGGAGAAGAGTCTTGATGAAGGACCACACATGTAGCTTCAGAAAAACTCACTTATTTTCCTTATATTTGTCATTTCACCAGAAGCCAGCAAAAATCCATCAAATTCTACAAAAATTACTATAGCAGATGATTCTATAATATCTAACCAAGTTTCCCCACATTTCTATAGCCTTTATAGAAAAATGGAAATAAAATAGCTTTGACTGAATATTATTAGCCTAAATCACTTAACATGCCAATTGATACAGACACAGAAGAAATATAATTAATAAGTAACAATAATAATCCGATTGGATTTTCAAAGCGTTCTATTTGTAGCTAGTAGTTTACTCCCTGGGAGACAAAGTCCCACAACCATAATAGCAACAACTGTTTCTGAATATGTTTACCAAAATAGCATGGTGAAAGATGATGAAATTCTGTCAGCCATAAAGCACACACTTTTCTAAAAACACTCTATGCCACTTACATTCTTATTCTTAGTTTTATAAAACAATGACAGTGGTACAAAAATTAAAGCTAACCTATTGTTTATACCTTGCAAAGACAGCAGTGGAGATAGCTACATGCAATCACCAAATAATAGTTGCTAGTGAAATAAAAATACTTGATTGGCCATTAAAGCTGGAGGTCCCATACAAAATAACTGTGTGCTACAGATTTGAATTAACTTATAAATAACCAAGCTGAGAAAGAAATAGGGACTCTGAAGGCAGCTACATATCTCCAACTGTGGTATAAATCATACCACACGATTTATCCCTTTAAAAAATACACGATTTATCCCTTTAAAATATAACTCTGCCATGTAAGGCATATTCCCAATATACTATACATTTTAAAACACAGTAACAAATACCCTTTCAAAAATAATATAGCTACCAGGCCAGTGTGGTCCAGTGGTTGAACCAGGAGGTCATGGTTTGGTTCCCTGTCAGGGCACATGCCTGGGTTTCAGGTTCAACCCCCAGCAGGGGGTTTGCAGGAGGCAGCAGATAAATGATTCTCATCATTGATGTTTCTATATTTCTCTCCCTCTCAAATCAATAAAAACATATTTTTTTAAAAGTGGTACTTTTATTATATGCCTTATAATAAAGCCAAATTTATGTAATGGTGATATTAAAAATAACATTTATTTAATTCTTATGCCTTACAGTTAACACTTATCTGCTATTAAATTAAAGACTTACCTAAGAGTTAATTTCCTGAAGGTTTGATTAACCACATGCTAAATATACCAACCAAAAAACTCGGACTATAGTTTAAAAGTAAGAGTCTTAGTGAGGAGAACTATTGTTTTTGCTTCCTCAGTGGTTTTGGAGGCTGACTTCTGCTGGGTAAAATCTCACAGGAAACACTGGCCAAAGCTAATTCTATAACATATAACAGGTACCACATTTTGGCGCCTGGGATAAAGGGTATTGTTCTAACACTGGTCAAAACATCCTGAGAAAAGTAAAAAAAAATAAAAAATAAAAGAAATCTTACATTTCAATTATGTTGAAACTAGAAAGCAAATTTCAGATAATTTTCTAACCTGTGTGGGAAAATAAATTGTTTGGGTCGAATAATGGTATAATTACATAATGAAAAGAGAGAGGAGGTGTTTTAAACTGAAATGGAAAAGTAGTGCCTAAGCATTTATGCAATTACTCACCATTTTAATTTCAACAAATTCTCGAATTTTGAGAGCTATAATTCTAATTAACATTATAATAATCTAAGTGAAATTCAACCCTGTCTTTACCTTTAGAAAATTACTACCAAAAGCAAGGCCAAGAGAAAATACCACTTACCAGAGCTAAAACGAGGGAGCTAGCCGGTTCTTAATGCATAGCCAGTGGCAATCAAGATGACTACCCAAACCTCCACAGAGGAAAGCTTTTACTCAGGCCCCAGGTGCACAGTGGTTTGGTGTAACTTCTCCTTCATACACCTTACACTTTATTACCTGACTGACTGTAACAATACTTATTGATTCAATAATAGCTCTTTATAGGGATTGGGGGGGGGGAATAAAGCCACTATACCCCATTAAATATAGAATTCAGTCCTTTATAAAGAACCATGATGTTTTCAGAAACATTAGGAAGGAAAAGATAAACACTGAACACAAACGGAGGCAATATGTCAGTTTAAGCGCTCAAACAAGAACACTAATGTTTCAAAGATGAGCAACATACCCAGTTGAGAACTTCCTTCCCAAAAGGTGGTGATGTCTACATGGTATAACCCTGAAGGAAATACCCTTTTATGGAGGCAAAAGTGAACTGTAAGAAACCTCTGGCTCCCCAGTAAGGCTAGACATTCAGGCATACATCAAGGAATGAAAAGTTTATTTCATTTAAAAGAATCAGCTGGTGTAATACACTACGAAAGTTTATCAAGCTTTCAAATAAGATCAGGCCACGTACCTAAGTGCCCACAGTTCCCAAACAGTACAAAACAAATGATAGGGAATACTACTTATTAGCATTTCCAGGGTAGATTATTTCCCTACATTTAAATGTTATTTTATTATTTTTCAAACAGATCCTATTGAAAAATTATTCCTCATATTTCCAAATATCTCCTGTTCTATTTGACTTTCATTCTAGATTATAGAAAATAATTTCATTTAAGATTTATCAATATAAAATCATTCCAGCCCTAACTGGTTTGCTCAGTGGATAGAGCATCAGTCTGTGGATTGAAGGGTCCCGGGTTCGATTCCAGTCAAGGGGATATGCCGGGGTTGTGGCTCGACCCCCAGTAGGTGGCATGCAGGAGGCAGCCGATCAATGATTCTCTCTCATCATTGATGTTTCTATCTCTTTCTCTCTCTACCTTCCTCCCTGAAATCAATAAAAATATATTTTTATAAAAATTTTTTTAAAAAGATAAAATCATTCCAATTTGGCCTAATATTTCAATTTCTAGGGATTCTCATAGATTTCTGATGACAGTTACAACTTTATTGAAGACAAATCTGCTAATATGTGTTAAAAGCCTCACAATGTTTTCTCCGATAACTCTATTTCCAATATAATAAATA
The DNA here is from genome assembly GCA_004026665.1 of Murina feae. Taxonomy (NCBI): domain Eukaryota; kingdom Metazoa; phylum Chordata; class Mammalia; order Chiroptera; family Vespertilionidae; genus Murina; species Murina feae. Next base: position 1,267 of record PVJC01024468.1, on the reverse strand, counting down.
CTTATTTTTAAAATAATCAATTTGTATACTATGTATGAAGAAATAATTTTTCCAAGTCCAGATTCTTAAAAACAAAACACTCTTGCTGACATAATAACAAATGGTAAGCTAATAGTTACACAATGCTTACTGTGTGCAAGGCACTATTTTAAGCACTTTTTATGTATTAAATCACTTTTAATTCTTCCAGCAACCTCATAAATTGTTTTTATTGTGCTTCTTTTACAGATAAAGAAACTGAAACAGAATGAAACTGAGTAACTTATTTAAGGCTAGAAGTTATTGTTGTGGTTAGGATTTGAAACTAAAAAGTCCTATATCATACTATTTCAATATATGAAAATAAAATTCTATATCTAAACTAATAAAAGCGAAATAGTAAAATTAACCGTTTCTCCAAGACAGGGTAAGCCACGCCCACCAGCCAATCAGAGCGGCTGTATGCAAATTAGCCCAGCCAACATGGCGGCCACCACTCACAGACCTGAGTAAACGTTTAGGCAGCGTCCGTTGCAGCAGGAGTGAAAGCGATACTGTTTTCGGCCCTAGGCGGGCAGGCTCCGAAAAAGGGTTCAATAATGTAACAATCATAGAATCCTCAAGAGCTAAAGGGAACAGCAGCCTGGCCTGCCTTACTAAGAGTAACAAAGTCTCATTATAGACGCTGCGCTGCGAGGTGAAGCAGAGGAGGTTACGTTACCTCAGCCCACCTCAGCTTAAAGGAACAGGAACCTGCGTCCAGCCGGCCTTGCTGGGATGTTGGGTCAATGGGAGCTGTGGGCAGCCTTAAAGCCCCTCACCCAGGCTGGTCAGGCACGCCAGCAGGTGGACGTCCCCAGAGGGGTCCCAGACTGCGAAAGAGTACAGGCCGGGCTGAGGGACCTCCCAAGTGCACAGAGCGGCTGCAGGGCGAGACAGCGCAGGACCCAGGACCCGTGAGTGGGAAAGAGGCGGCAGGGTTGGAGGGGCACCGGGAAGCGGGTAAGAGGCGGCGGGGGGGGGTCTCGGCCTGCTTGGTGGCTGCCCAGGCCCTTTGCGGGGCACCGGGAAGTGGGAAAGCAAGGCTGTAGGGGCCGGGGTCCTGCTTGGCAGCTCCCCAGACCCCTTGGCGGCACCGGGAAGTGGGAAAGGAAGGCAGCAGGGGACGGGTGAGTGGGAAAGAGTTGGCGGCCTGCTTGGCGGCTTCCCAGGTCCCTTCCGGGGATCAGGGAGCAGGAAAAGGCTGGCCTGACCACGAGGCAGGGTTTTCCCTGCTTTCTGGTGGCTG
>PVJC01024467.1:0-25521 GCA_004026665.1 Murina feae | reverse complement strand
CCCTGATGGGGAACTGAACCATCACCTCCTACTTCAAGGGCCTATGCTCAACCACTGAGCCACACTAGCTGGGCACACACTTTTTTATTTCTAATGTGTACTTTAGAAATTTCTTTCCCCACCTGTTATTTATTTATTTATTAAATATGTTTTTATTGATTTCAGAGAGGAAAGGAGAGGGGAGAGAGATAGAAACATCAATGATGAGAGAGAATCATTAATCAGCTGTCTCCTGCACATCCCATGCTGGGTATCAAGCCTGCAACCCAGGCATGTGCCCTGACCTGGAATCGAACCACGACCTCCTGGTTCATAGGTTGATGCTCAAACACTGAACCATGCCAACTGGGTCCACCACCTGTTACTGTTGTTATTAGATAAATAGTACTTTATTTTATTGACTTTTTCAAAAGGCCAATTCTTGACTTTATTTATTAACTCTACTCTTTTTCTGGTTTTGTTTTTAATAGTTTCTCCTGTGATTTTTACATATTTTCCCTGTCTGGTCCTCCTTAAGTTAATTTTGTTTATCTTCTTCTAACCTCTTAATTTATTTCATTTATCACTATTCCTATTTAGTAAGTAATAAAAGTATTTTGGGCTATTAACTTTTCTTTTAACAAATATCTGTGTGTAGTATTTATTAATATATACTACTTTTATTATCAGTTTTCTAAGATCTGGGGTGGGTAATGTCTGGCCTGTGGGTATTTAAGGCCCAAGAAATCATTTGGTCTGGTCCTTCCAAGGCATCAGGGGTGAATTAATTAAATATTTGACCAAATATAGCAGGCTAATTTTATTGTTGTTAATCCTCACCTGAGGATATTTTTCCCTTGATTTTTAGAGAGAGTGGGAGGGGGAAGATAGAAAGAAACATCCATGTGAGAGAAACACATTGATTGGTTACCTCCTGCCCACTTCCTGACCAGGGCCCCGGGCCAGGGAGGAGCCTTATAGTAGGCTAATTTTTAAGTTGATAATTATGTATGGCTAGTGAATGCTGTTATAAATATCCAAATGACCTTTGGCAGAAAAAAGGTTCCCCATCCCTATCTTAGAAAGTCTGTAATTGCAATTTTAATTTCCTTTTTGATTGAACAGTTATTTTCAGAGAGCTTTTTGTTTTACTGATTTTCAAGTAGATAAGGTTATTTTTATAATGATGACTAGTTTTGTTGTTTTCACAGAATTGCTTCTGTATTAGTTGGATAATTCTTTTAAAACATCTGCTTAATCTTAATTGAATATGTGTAACACCAGGCACTTTAAAAAGGAAACACAACTGTTATCTTCAATATAATAAACAGAAAAATATGTGGCACCAACTGCCATTCCAACCCAGGCAGACTGATTTTTTTTAGTTTGAGCTGTCTTTTTGGAAAGGAAATGCTTGAGACTCCGTGCACCAGAATCCCAGGTGTGTGATCAGGACTAAAGCTGTTTTCATTGCTTCCTTACATGCTTCTGTCAGGAGCAAGTCCCTCTAAGATCATTACATTAAACAAAAGTTAGCAAACTTTTTCTGTAAAGGGCCAAGTTGGTAATATTTTATGCTTTGTGTGTTGGGTTACTAATATTGCATGGAACATATTTATAATAAAAAAGTATTCATTGTTTGAAAATAACATTTAAGTGGGCATGTTATATTTTTATTTGCTAAATCTGAAAACAATATTTGTAGGCTATGTAGTCCTTGTGACAACTACTTAGCTCTGCTATTGTAGCAGGAAAGTGAACAGATAATATACAAGCAAATGGGTGTGACTATGTTCCAATCAAACTTTATTAAAATAGCCAATGGACTATATTTGCCTTGAGGGCCACTCTCTTCAACAATTAATGTACATGAGAAACACATGGAGGAATTGCTGGGCCCCCAGCCCCAGAGTTTATGATTCCATAGATTTAGGATAAAGCCCAACAATTTGTGTTTCTGTCAAGTTGCCAGGTGACATGGCTATTGCTGGTCTGTGGACCACACTTTGAGTACCACTGCATTAGGAAAAAATGACTATTACTTTTTTATTCCTAAAACCCACTCAGAGGAACATAAACATATTTCTTATTACCTATTTAGGACTTCATCAATCCTATGAGACAAAAATTTTTAAGTGCTGAAATTGAAATATTCATGTGGCCAGATCTTCCTGACCAGCAAGGCTTCAAGACATATGGGCTAATTACAAAAAGATACTCTCTCTCAGGGAATGATTAGAAAAATCACCACTTCCACTGAATTTACACAGCCCCTCACCAAGGTAAGGTGCACAGCTTGGTAGATTGAGCACAGGCTGGATCTCAGCATTCACTCTCCCTTCAGGAGTCTTTGTGCAGTGCACAAACTACATGACACTCCTGGTGGCCCTGCTGACCATAAGAATATTATCTATAGTTTATCAAAACAACACATTCTAAATGTAAAATATTCAGTGAGAGTTTACATTTTTTTCTTGAAGTAAAAAACAAAACAAAACAATATTTTTTCCACTTGGATATGACAGCCTCCCCCCCCCCCCCAGCTTTACTGGGGTATAATTGACAACATTATAAGATATTTAAAGTATACAATGTGATGACAAATAATATTCCTAAGAAAAATTCTATACACAAACTGACCCCTATATTCTTTTTCTTATACCGCAAGGGGAGAAAATAAGCATGCTTTTAAGAAATCTCCTGTATACAGAAATTTAACCATTTTAATGCCTATAGTGTGGTGAATATAGTCTGTACTGTTTGGCTCTTTGGAATTCATTTAAGTTTTCTTTATGTCAACACTCTAATCTATCAAAAGTATTTTGCAAATGTTTCATGACCCTTCAAAAGGGTACATTCTCTCTCTGGAGGTAATAGAGTTTGAAATGTATCTGCCCACAACATTGCTGACTCATGTGGGAGTTTACTAAAATGTGTACTTTCTTGTTAATATTATCCATCCTATATAATAAAAGGCTAATATGCAAATAGACCAAACGGTGGAACAACCAAACTGAACAACCAGTCGCTATGACGTGCGCTGATCACCAGGGGGTGTGTGTGAAACATGGCAGGCATCAGCATAAAGCAGCAGAGCGCAGAACATGGCGGGCGTTGGCCATGGTGGGATGGTGGAGCAGGTGAGCGGGGGTGCCAGACCAAGGTAGGGCACTAGTCGCTGTCATCGGAGCGAGTCTCTGGTGGTTACTGAAAATTCTTTGCTCTCATGTGTCCTAGTCCTGCCTGGTGCTCATACCTGCTGCTGGCACCGGCCTCACTCACATCTGCTGCCAGCACTAGAGCCTCCACTTGCACCCACTGCCGGCACCTGGCACTGGCCCCAATTGCTTGGCACCATCAGTGAGTGTGAGTAGCGGCTCCTGGCCCTGATTGTCCTTCCTGGCTTTTCCACCTTCCCCTGCTCCTGAGGTGCTTGCACCTGCTGACAGTGCCGGCCTCACTCACACCCGCTGCTGACACCGGCCCCAGTTGCTCCATGCTGTCAGCATGTGCAAATGGGGCCAGTGACGTCAGCATGTGGGAGCGCCAGCAGCAGCAGTGGTAGCGGGGCTGCCACCAGGCAGAGGACGGGGATGCGGGGGCCACGGTGGGAGGGGCCAGGCAGGAGTGTGGAGGATGGGCCGAGACCCACCCCTGTACCCATTGCAGCCTTGTGGCCCACAGTTCCTTTCAAGGTACATGATTTCATGCACTGAGCACCTAGTGTAGTATAAGGATTTTCTATATTGTTACTTATCCCCCTGACCTAATGAATTGGGATATAGTATAATCTCCATGAGATCATGGAAGAAGTTCTCATGAATGACTTAATATTCCTGGCCCCTAGCACAATACATGAATCATAGTAGGTACTCAGTTATAACACGAATAAACTATTTGGGGCTGTAAAGTGGGGTGGAATGCAATTGTTCTCAGTTTTCCATTCAAATAAGAATTTTTATCCTTTTTTGTGGTAGCCCCTTTCACGTCCTGCGTGGTTCAGGGTTCCTGTTCAGGGTTCGGGTTCTGGAGAAGGCCGCACACAAAATGAATAGAGACTAGAAAAGAATTAATTTGGGAAATGGAGGGCCAGGCGGGAGTCCACCTCTAGGGAGAGGGCTACCACTGCTCTGGCCTAGCTCATCGCTTTTGTTGAAGCTATGGGAAACACCCATATCCTTTAGGCAGGGAATTCCAATAGTAGACAAGCAGCAAGAATTTACATATGATTAACAGGTGGAGGTTGCTTTAACTATCAATGTCTCCATCTAAAGGATGAGTGAATAGCTCCAACTATTCAGAGCAATTAAGGTTGACCAGCCTTCGGGCACATTTCTCTATTAGTGACAATGATAGGTTTCCGCACTGTTTTACTTTTTCACTGTTGGACTTGTAGCAAATTCCCTAACCTGGAATCAGCTGTAATTGCTGCATTTCTCCCTGAAAATACACTTCTCCCCAACATTTAATTTCCTGTGGCAGATTCCGCTCAGGCCTTGTATTGGGCTTAAACATAGATACTTAGTTACTAAAAATATATGAACTAAAATATTGACATGGTTTCTCTCTGGGTGATTCTTTATACTTATTTTTGCTTTTGCTTTTTGGTATTTTCCAGATGTTCTATAATGAACAGGTATTACTTTCATAGTTAAGAGAAGAAAACTTTTAATTAGAAATACCTGTAATTTTTCTCTCTGATATTTCCACTCTCTGGTTTAAGTTCTACTCACTGAGATTACACAAGAAAAGTAAATTCTCTTTTCTAAATTGAAAACCTATTAACAATTAAAGGGACCTCTAGGATTCTCTCTGACACGTCCCTTTAAAGTTTCCTTCAAAATTTGTCACATGGTTCCTAGATCCTTCACTATCTTATTTGTCTCTGAACATAATCATTTAAAGTAGAGCTCCCAGACTGGATATAATTTTTCATATACAGGCTAATCAACAATACAATAGAACTTCCCTTAGTTCATAATATTGTTCCATTACTGCAGACTATAATAGCCTGACATTTTCAGTGCCCACAACACTGCTGACTCATGTGGGAGTTCACTGAAATTCCTGTCCTTTTCATTCCTGTGCCCCCAATCTGTTTTTATACAAGTAGGTAGCATTTACTATACACAGCCATCTCACCTGTAATTTTCCTGTCCTCCCTCCTCAAGCAGGCCCGGTGGTGGAACTAAGGAACAAAGCACAGTGACAGAGTTTATCCTAGCGGGCTTTGAGCAGAGCTCCCTTTACATCCAGGCGTTGCTCACATCGCCCTCTTTCTAGTCCTCTACAAGCCTGGCCATGGCCATGAAGGGCCTCATCATCTTCATGGCCTGGACAGACCCAGGCTTAGCCCCATGTATATCTTCCTTGGCCACCTATCCTTCTTGCTTCATCACCACCACCATCCCACAGATGCTGGTCCACCTAGTGGTCAAGAATCATACTCTCGCCTTTGCCACCTACTTGACCCAAATGTATCTGGTTATTGGTGTGGGTGTAGCTGAAGACATCCTCTTCTTCTACATTTTCCAATAGGATCTGATAAATACATAAGTGCACTTAATTCCATTTCACTGTATTTGTATAGTACTTTGACATGCTATTCCCAGCCTGCATTTTGCATATACATTTAGTGTCCAAGATGTCCGAGCATCCACCCACCGGAGAAAGCCATAAACCATTTCCCCCCCAACCCCCAGCCAGGTGCGGCCTGACCGCCCCGACCATTAACGGCAATATCCTGGCATCCTGGCATCTATAGTTCCCGGCTGAGGGGTGGAAGCTCCATACATTTCAAAGACCACTTCCTCCTGCCCAACCCCTCTCCTCCCTTACCCGCAGGCCTTAAAAACAGCGGCCCAGTTCGGTTCAAGTGCGGCCTCACTTCTCTCCTTCCCTTCCCGGGGAGTGGTGAGCCGTCCGTTTGCTTCTAATAAAGCCTGAATGACTTTCCATTTCAGCTTCATCTTTAATTCTTCGACGGCTTAACAAAACATTTAGGAGTAGACTTCTTTCTCTTTCAATTTATCACTTTAGTCTGTTTTTCTTTCTAACATCCAATCTCATATTCTGAATATTCTCTCATCTACCCTGCTTCTATATGAGAAAAATAGGGGAAGAACTAAGAAAAAGAGAATTAGGGAACAGAGTTGACATTAAGAAAGGTCAGGTAGAGAAAAGAGGAAAAAGAAAAACTAAGGATCACCAGCCTGAAGTCTATCTTCTTGCCCTCCACTAGCCCTTGAAAGAGAATTTGTGGTGGCATTAAATTGCCAACACTGCAGTCAACTTATTCATGCTTGTGTGTTGTTGGGGAAGGGCAAGTGGGAGAGGCCAGTGTGTCTAAATCCTTTAGTTTCTTTAAGTAACATGACTGCTTAATATTTCTTTTAGATCCAACTAGTAAGTGCCTCTAACAAGCTTCTCAGACTACAAGTTCCCTGTTATTCATACCCCAAGTTAACTCCCCTCTCCCTACTGCCTTCCTTTTTCTCAATCATCTTTCATGTCTCCAACTCAATCCTAGCCCACTTAACCTCCTCACCTTAAATGGATCCATATAATTTCCTATACTTTAAGGAATATCTCGCTACATGACCTCCAGCATTGAAGAAGTCTATCTATTTGCAACCCTGACCTCTCTGGTTTCCACTAGCTTTTCTCCTTAACAAAATCTAGCATCCCTTCAGGGAGTATTATATTCTCAGCTGTTCTCTTTCTTTGAAAACTGCATCATTCTCACGCTCCTTTCAAAACACTTAGGAAAGAAAAGGGAATAGTTCTGGTACTGCTTTCATAAGATAAACGCACCTCATTTAGGATGCCCTCAAATAGATGTACTACCCTATCCACATCCTCATATCACATACTACTCTCTGCATTGACTTAAAGCAGTACGTTCACGCCACAAAGTTTTACCTTTTAAGTCCAAATTGGTGAATCTCTAGATATCAGAGGACATGTGAGGAACAGAGCTGACATTAAGTTGATTTCTTAGAGAGGTGGAAGAAATGGGACATCACTGTAATTGAGAAGAAACAGTAAGTGCAGAACCTAAAGATTTCCATTTATCAAAAAATCACACCAGGCAAGGTGAAACAGGCAAGAAAGACTTAAGACTATTGCAATCGGAGATTGAACTCAACTCTGCTGGGGCGATCGTTAGAGCTGTGTGTGTGGTGGCGGGAGAGGAAGGGGCTTCTTCGGCCACCTGTGTGTGATGATTGATCTCACCCAGAGGAAAAGGAAGTTCACAGGAGATTGTTTCAAAATTTGGAGCAAGGTGCCCACGGAAGTTAGGCTCTCACTCTCCCACAGAGACTAGGAAATTGAGGTGCTGTCTTCCTCGAGGATTATATTTCAAAGGAATGGTCCCCAGTCCTTGAAGAAAGACATTCCCTGGGTCTCAAAACTGGTAAAAGGCTTTTAAGGAGACTTGCATACATTTCAAAGGATCGTAGAAGGAATTTGCACTGACTGTGCAAGAAAATGCTCTGGGGAAGGGGAGGTCAGGGACCGTAGTCAAGAAGAAACTTGTCTAAAGTTTGGTCACGTGGAAAGGAGGATGTTACTAAGAACTTGGTCACCATGGAGAACAAGCGGTGCTTAATCTGCCCCCTTGGATCTCAGCTTCTTCTTCAAGTTTGAAAATTCCTGTCTCAACGAGCCTTTAAAAGCAAGAGGTGAAGAAGAAAAAATAGAGTATAGGAAAAGGAGAAGGGATGCTTTTTTAAAAATTTTATGAGAAATAATTTCATAGCACATTTGCCAGGCTTCGTTTTATGTTGGCATCATAAACAAGACACAGGTCTAACTTTTAAGCTCCAAGTAATAGGGTAGACAAAGATAACTGTAATAAAAGGCAGCCCTGACTGGTTTGGCTCAGTGGATAAAGCGTCAGCCTGCAGACTCAAGGGTCCCAGGTTTGATTGTGGTCAAGGGCATGTACCTTGGTTGCGGGCACATCCCCAGTGGAGAGTGTGCAGGAGGCAGCTGATCTGATGTTTCTAACTCTCTATCCCTCTCTCATCTTCTCTGTGAAAAAAAAAAATATATATATATACATATATATATATATTTTTAAGGCAAATGTTATGAGTACAGTGCAAAGTACAGGGGGGAGGCAGATAACAACAGCTGCTTACATTTATTAAACACTTATGTTCTAACAGCTTTACATTTAATCATAACAAAACCCTCAAGGTACTAACATTACTTTCATTTTGAGATGCAAAACTGAGGCTCATAGAGGCGTTTCAAAGGGCATAGCTGCAGTTCTAACTGGGGCACCCGTTCCAAAGCTAGCACTTCTAAGGAGGTAATCAGATAACTGCCCGGAAAATTGGGGCCGGCTTTGTACCGATAGGTAATATTAGAACTAAGCCTTAAAGAATAAGCAGTGAATTGTAAGGTAGAAAACTGGGGAATAGGGGTTAAAAGCTGGGGACGAGAACTGCCTTGGTTCGTCCTTAAAACGCTGCATTCGAGGTGGATGGTGGTGGAGGAGAGGGGGGTGAATAGGGACGGGCATGCTGGAAAATCAGGCTTTGTGACCTACAATTTTTCAAGGGCGAGCACTTTCTGGTTCAAGGCCCTGGACTCCCGCCGTACAGGATCGGACGCCTGGGGAGCTGGGAGGGGGGTGGGGGTGGGGACGCTGGCGCAGAGGAAGCCGCCGCCCTGCACGCGTTTCTCTTGCCCCAGCAGCTGCCCCGGCTCCAGGGCACGGGAGGTACACAAAGAGCCCACAAGGGTGGGAAAACCCATGTAGTAAAAAAGCTGGAAGCTACCCTGCAATGCGCGTCCCTTCGCAGTCCATTTTTATTTCCACGAGCCGAGCTACCGAACTACCCAAGAGGCAGTGGGCGCTGACCCACTTACAACCCGGGCAGGAGACGGACGCTGTCTGCACTACGAATCTACAGCCAATCAGCCTCGCACGGCCTCTCATCACCGCCGTGGCCACCAATGGGAGCCTTCTCCTGCCGCCCCGCTCGGCGGATTGCGCTAACCCGACCGCCTCAGGGAAACCAGCTATTTTGGGAGACTGGGCAGTCACCCTCCCCCGTAGCCCAGCGGACACCAGGCTTGGGTTCCCCACCCGGCGGAGTGAAACTGTGGAAATGCCGGCCCCTTTGCGGAGGACGGGATGAGATGGGGCGGAGCAAGGCTGGAGGCAAGCCTGAGCAGAGATCTTGCCAATCACATCGAGTCACCATAGCTCCCAACCTTGTCCACGGATCCCTGGCCTAGTTCTTTCCAGGTGATAGCCCCCCTTTTGCGAATTATGTAATTGTTGGGTACCTCTTCCCTCTTTTGGATAACAGAATGTCCCTTGAGCTTCCCAGTTATCCACGCCACAAAGCCTTCCTGGACCCCTTCCCCTTTCTGGGTTCTTTGAGTTCCCTTCAGAACCTGTGGGTTGTCACTTCTCTGTCTTCCCCAGTAGTTTGTTTCATCTTTTAGTCCCTTAGCACAGTATCTGGCCATAGGAGGTGCTGTAGCACTACTTCCTCATTGAAGCCTTAAACCAAATAAAAGCAAAACTGTTCCCATGGAAGTGGAGAGGCAGTGAGTGTCCAGAGCCCAGAACCCTCAAGGAAGCTCTTGAGGCATCTATTATTAGTGACTTCAGCAGAAGTGCTCAGTTTAAATATATAGAAATATAGTTTACCCAGGACATAAAAATTAAACATGTAGAGCCTTTAGGAGCATTCTTTAAAATCTCATCTTTTTGGACTTCCAATCTTATTTTTATTTTCCAGTCTAAAGATCTAGATATCTGTTTGCCTATTCAGGTTAATTCCTTACCCTCTTCATGTAGCTCTGGGCTTGAGAGGCTGACCTGCATGGACCATGTTAACAGATTCCCTTATCTCTGGCCCTCTGTTGGGTTCCATCAACGAGTAGCATTGGGCAAAGATCAAACGGCAGGAGTAGTATGAGTTTGGGGTATTTAATCCTCTGTTCTTTCCCTGTGGGGGCTGTGGCAAGCTCACTTGAGTCTGTTTAGCTAAGATCTCAGCTCCTGTCAGCTGGTCCTCTTTGCCTAATTCTCTTAAGTATTTCTAAGTTCTGGAACCACCATCTGCCATTACCTGTGTTTGGAGGGTGTGAGACCAGACTCTAGGGTTACCACAGCCCAGGTCAAAATTAAGGGACATGAACCCAACCCAGGATAGTTCTCTCTTTCTAGGTTCTGGAACCACCATCTCCTAAGACCTTTTCAGGCTTAGTTTCTCTAATATGAGATTCAGGATACTGTATCCCTGGTGTGATTTTCCTACCCCCTGCCCACACCTTTGTAAAGGGTCCTTTGTTAAACTCTCCTCAAACTATCCTCATTTGAGTATGTCATCTGTTTCCTGGGAATATCCTATACAAGGACATTCTCTGTTACTGAGGTGATAGAAACAGTTATCTCAAATGGAATCGTTTGGAAGGCTACATGATGTAGGAGAAAGAGCTCCGGCTTTCCAGTTAGACAAAACTGTGTCTCATGTCATTCATTCATTTGGCAAAAATTCCACAATCCTATTAGCTGTAGTAGACTTTTAGAGAATGTTATGGCACACAGCCCATTCTCCAAGAAACCTCTTCTCCTATGACAGGTGTGAACCCTGGCAACCAAGTTAGTACCATGAGATGCCACCCTCCACCAGCACCACAATCAATGCAGGCAAGCTGGATCAATTAAGTCCTCTTTCCTGGGAATCTGGAATTGGTATGCATTGGGGATAGTCATTCCTGGGCTGGAATAGGCAGACAGTCAAGTTATGGAGCAGTTATCTTTTTCCATGTATGTGAAAAAGCAAATAAAATAGGCAGGCAAGAAAAGTAGGTTGAAGCCAGAGGGCAGAGGGAGGCAGAGATAAAAGACCATATCTCCAAAGAGCCTGAGATAATGGCTGCCCTGGTTTCAGTCAGCCTGGACAGCCCAGCTGCATTCTTGCTTTTGGGGTTTGTGAGATAAACTTACATCCTTATAATAAACTTTTTTTCCGCCATGAGTTTTTATTTCTTGCAACCAAACAAGTCTTGTCTAAGATAACATCTACCTCAATGTGGTTTTGAGGATTAAATTAGATAAAGTGTTTCAAACATCTAAATCAGAGCCTCCAAAATGTTACTTTCTCCCTTCCAATTGTAAACAGCACCTCATGTGCCCTGAGCATCATACTTATCTGTCCTATGTACTTCTTATTGGGAATAACAAATCCATTTCGCTGTCAGTATTTTTGCAAGTTTTCCTCATTCCAGTTTTTCCTCTTCTAAGGTGCTATTCTATTCAGGTTCTATTTATGTTTGTGTTGCTATGCTATTTTGAATTTTTTGTACTTTGAAGGATTGAGTTAATCATACTCTTCAGTTCATGACACACCATCATTGGTCCATGCAAGGAAAGGCCCTCTTGTTTTATGTCTTCATTTCTTTCTATTTTTTAAATCTTTATACCCTTTATTTCCACTCCCATCACCACTGCCCACCCCACAAGAGGCATTTTTCCTATGCGCTTCATGTGTTATTTCTGTTTAGATATGTTCTCAGAAAATAGTTGTTTTGTAGGCATCTATTTTTAAATATATTCCAAGCTATGTCTCATTCTTAGTTTTTTTCACTAAGTACTCTTTTTCATCTCTATCCCTATTGCCAGATGCTGACATTTAATCTGTTACTTCACATTGATATCTAGTATTCCACGATGTACACTCATCACATGGTACCCACTCACTCCTCCAGGGATGAGCACACACATCGCCTCCATCTCCCTGGCACTACAAAGAACCCTGCAAGCACATCCTTCTATTGGCCCTGTCTGGATTTGTAAATAATTTGTTTTATATTATGTAGGAAAGGCTTTGCTTGGCTCTAGTGTATGAATCTTTTTAATGTGCTCAGATAATGCCAGATTGCTTTCCAGAAGTGGTGGAACCAGTCTTCAACAGTACAAGATTCTATATTTCCATATTCCTGAAAACATTTGTAATTATCTAGATTTCTAATTTTGTTGTAAATTGATATCTCATTGTTAGTTTAATTTGCATTTGGTTAGTAATGGTTTTGATTAAATTTCCATTGCATATTAGCTTTTTCCTATTCTATAAGTTGCCTGTTGATTTATTTTGCACTTTTTTTTTTTTTTTTCGATTGGGTTGGTGTCTTTTCCCTGTTCAATTGCAGGAGTTCAGTTGCAGGAGTTAAATTGTAGGATGATGTTACATACTTGTCAGTTTTAGACAAAGCAAATATTTTCTTCATTCTACCACCTGCCTACTAGCATTGTCTCTAGTTCCTTTAACAGAATATAAATCTTTGTTTTGTAATCAAATTCCTCAGTTTTGCCTTTTGGTTTGTGCTTTTGAAAGTGTTGAAATATGTCCTCTACACTCTTAGATATGCCTATATTTACCTGGCATCTCTAAATCTGAGTTCATTGGAGAGGTCCCTGTAGTCATTCCATCCTCATTGGATGCGTCCTCATTGGATGCCAAAGTAATTGCACTAACTAAATTTAATCTGCCTTGAGCCTTTCCCTCCCTTAGAGTTTCAGGCTATGAAAATTATATCTTTTAACTCTTTGAAGTCAGCCTTCTTATATCTGTCATCTTATACCCTTGACTATTAGGAAGAACCAAAATGGCATAGTTACTTTCTCTCAAGATTTTCCTCACTCTCATTTTACTAATCAATTCCATCTTATGGGTCAGAATTAGATCCAGAATTGCAGCTCTGCTCTGCCATCCTTGTCCTTCTGAATGATTCTATTACATTTAATCAATGTTCCCTTCACTCCTAGAACTTGGCTTTATACTAATTTCATTTATTTGTTCCTGGGATCTATAATTCAGTTTATGTTTTGCAGACTCTAACAAATTTTTACAATGATATAACTTCTTTTCTTCTTTTATCTTCACCTAAATAATTCCTTTCTTATTTCCACTCTCAAGTATATACAGTCTACTCTAATAAAAGAGTAATATTGAAATTAATCATCTCTCTGGAACACCTAAGCTGCGCCCACCAGCCAAGCCATGCCCACCAGCCTATCAGAGCGGCTTTATGCAAATTAACTCAGCCAAGATGGAGGCTAGCAGCCACAGAGTGGGGTGGGTGGGGCGGGTGGTGGACCGTGGGGTGGGTGGGGTGGGCACGATGGGCTTGGCCAGCCTGCAAACTGCCAGCAGCCCCTCACCCAGGCTGGCCAGGCATGCCAGCAGGTGGACATCCCCCAAGGGGTCCCAGACTGTGAGAGGGCACAAGCCGGGCTGAGGGACTCCCCCACCCATGAGTGCACAAATTATTGTGCACCAGGCCCCTAGTCCCATATAAGACTCTTTGTGATGTAATGTGCTACTCTGACTTTCCTTCCATTATTTTCTTTTGTTTTTATTTTATTCCTCTTACTTACTTTCTTCTGTCGCTTTCCTTCCTTTCCTCCCTGCTCTTTTCCCTTTTCTTTTTGAATTTTGGACTTGCTGAGTGCAAGGGCTGACTTTTTGTAGATCACAGCAAAGAAGCTGCTCTGTCTCAGAAGAAAATTCCCCACAAACACATGGTGTGAGCCACACAATTCTCAATTCTTTTCCAGTTGTACATAAGAACCCAGGTCTGTTTCTTTGGAACAATGTACAGCACCTTTTTTCATTGCATGTTTCAGGCATGATTCCCATCCTTCCAAGTTTCTTTATTTCTGTGAGTTTTTGTTTTCTCATTATATAAAGTCTCAAGTTCTATTTGTTTATTTCTGTAATCTGTGCATTGGTGTAGAGGCAATAAGTACTTTTCCCCCCCAATCCCTTTCTACTTACTTTTTCCCTGAGAATTACAGGATACCACCTCTGCTACTGTTTTCTCCCAATATCATACTTGATGTCTTCTGTAGCATAGAATTTTGTGGAGTTTTTCAGCATTTTAAAACTTTTGTCCTCTCCATTTCATCTTGTCATCCCCATCTCGTGGTCCCCAGGGCACACACACCATTCCCATTTTAAAATTAAAGTGCTTTTAATTTAGTTAACAAATATTAATAGAAAACAGATTTTTGTCTTCAATATTCTGAAAAGCACTCTGTCCCAACTCAGGGCAGGTACCATGATTTATTGGAGTCTGCCCCAGTGCCTAACTCCCGTCATGACACATAGTAGGCAGGTGGTAAATATTTGCTGGCAGATTGACTCATTCATGGTTCCCTTCTAGGATGTCTTTTATCACCATGTTTGTCTGCTCTAAAAGAAATGTTGGCTTTCCCTTTTTATTCCCAAAGCTGAATCCAAGCCACCCTAAGCTTTCCGTAGCATACTGTAATCACTTAGAGCAGAGTAAGGTGCAGTACCACTTAATAGGAAGGGAATCCACTGGTCTATATAATTCAGACAACCAGAGTTCTGGTCCTAATGCTATCATTAACTGTGCAACCTTGGGTAAGTCACACCTTCTATTTCTTTAAATATATGAAATGAAATATTGAAATATTCACTGTAAGACCTCTTAGAAGAAGGCTATATTTTAAATAATAATAATAATAATAATAATATTGTGTGTTTGTGTGTATTACCACTTTTAAATAAACTGGTACAAATAAGGTAAATTTTCCCCACCCAGGGAATTAAATGTGAGAGAAACTATTTTTCTCAGAGTAAGAGAAAGAACTCGTTCGTTTTCTTGGAGTAGCAGGAGAACGAGAGTATAGGAAGGATAGTGTGAAGGATGTGAAAGGCATAAAGTCTTCAATGGGAACTTTCCTTGTGATCTCTCCCCTCTCTTATCTTTAAAATTCAAATCTACAGCAAAACTTTAAAAATGCCTAGTAGGGTTATATTCCTTATTGAAACGGTGAAAGGGCTGTTTCATGTGACCTAGAGATGATAAGGAGTCAGCTGAGGCAGTTTGCTTGGACTTGGGTGTGCATACAGAGGGAAATAAAAGCAGAAAAAAAACATGGGACATTGTAGAAATTGTATAAAATGTCGTGGAATTCCCAGATTTTGGAAATTAAATTTGGGCCAAATTAATCAGATCTCTGAGACATGGGAAGTCTCTTCAGACATCTGAGTTATATATAAAATGGCTATATCTGCATCACTAAAGTTTCTTTCAGCAATGGCATTTTTGAAGAATCTAAGAGGTTTATTATTAGCTCTAAAGTCCTGTAATTTTTCATTGATATATTTATGACTCAATTAAACACCTATTTTCTGTTTATGAGAAAGGTCCCTTGATGTTCATTTAATTGAGTCCAGACATCCCCACCATCCACATTTTAACATCTCTGAAATGGGATGTGTCTTATAAATAATAGTCAAGTCAACTTACAATTCTTGTTGGCCAAGCAGCAGTTATGACAGAGTTGTCATTCACTGCCGGCACATACCTGGGCCTAGTAGTTATTCTTTGTGGCATGATGGAAAATTATAATCTCTTGATGTTTCATTAAATTAACCATTTAAAGACCATTTGAAGGAATATTAGACTTGCTTCTTGTCTAAACATCTTCCTTAAACACTTTCTGGCAAGATTTTAAAAATCCCAGCTTTAAAACTCACAGAATAGGTGTTGTGGTCTGAAGAAATTCCCAGAGACAGTAGTGACGCTCTTTCTAAGAAATGCTGCTTTATTAACAGTACTAGAGACTTGGTGGGGTCCCTCGGCCTGGCCTGTGGGGATCGGGCCAAAACTGGCTTTCTGAAATCCCCCAAGGAGTCCTGGATTGCGGATTGCTTGCGAGAGGGTGCAGGCCAGGCTGAGGGACCCCACTGGTGCATGAACAGCAGGGGAGGGACCGAAGGAACACTCCAGGGTGGGGTCGGGGCCCGTCTTACCTGGACCCTAGCGGCAAGCTAACCTATCTGTCTGAGAGTCTGCCCCCTGGTGGTTAGTGCACATCATATGACTGGTCAAACAGCTGAATGATCAGTTAGACACTTAGCATATTAGGCTTTTATTATATAGGATAATGGTCCACAAAATATGAATGCATGGAGAAGTACAGATACCAACAACTCTGAATCACTAAGTCATTCAGAAGTGTTGGACTCAATATAAGGAAATTATAAGAATACCATAATGAGCCCTGACCAGTTTGGCTCAGCGAATAAAGCGTCGGCCTGCAGACTCAAGAGTCCCAGGTTCGATTCTGGTCAAGGGCATGTACCTTGGTTGCGGGCACATCCCCAGCTGGGAGTGTGCAGGAGGCAGCTGATCGATGTTTCTCTCTCACCGATGTTTCTAACTCTCTATCCCTCTCTTCCTCTCTAAAAGAAATCAATAAAATATATTTTTAAAAAAGAATACCATAATGACTTTCAGTTAAATTTATGTGCATTGTAGTGATATAAAAAATAAATCGGAATGAACTCTTAAATAGGAGTGAAATTTAGTAAGAAAACATAGTAATAGCTTAATTGGCCATATTTTTTCTTAATTTATTTTCTAAAATAGTTATGTGCCACTCAATCAATGGTGCCTTAAAGTCAATAAAATAAGGTCAGTGCTTCAGAGACTATAAAAATGAGAAAAGCAGTTCCATTTCTCAAGATATTAATAATCTGGAAAGGGGAATAACAAGCACATAAAGAATAACAGAAGAAAGTATATAGGAATTGTCCCCAAATGAGGTACAAGCAAAAAGATTTGGGCATTTAAAGGAGGAAGAAATCACATTAGAAAAGGCTCCATGAAGGAAGTGGCAGTTGAGAGGACCTTGAAGAACCAAAGAATGGGTAGGCAGAGATGGAATGGAGTAGGAAGAATAAAGAGAATGAGCAAAAAATCAGATCAGAAAAATGGATATAGGGGAGCCCGGGGGAAGGTCAAGGGGGAAAAAAAAGGAGACATGTACTACTCTTTGTAATATTTTAAGCAATAAAGGGCATTTCTGGGAAATGGTGAAGCATATTTGGACTATAGAGTTTGTTAACATCTTTGGCTTTATAGACTTAAGAATTTGGTGAAAGCTATGAGCCAGATTCCTAGAAAGAAAAGCACACATTCATAATAAAAAGTTTGCATGCTATTTCTGGGCGTTTCCTGTTTCCATGCAGCATAAAAGGGGGAAGAGGGAAAAGCAGTCTTGTCGGACACCCCCATGAGACACTGGTGCAGGTGACCAAGGCACAGAAGTCCCTTTTCTGGATGAGAGATTTATTTCTGACGGCACTTGAGAAGACTAAGAGAAATAAAGTCAAGGGCTAGGGGGGGACTCATCCAGTCCACTTATCCAGAGATTGGAAGAGCTGGGATATCCCTGGGAATCATTTACAGCCAACTAGATGATATGGGCTTCCAATTGATGAGACAGTGGCTACAAAATGTACCTGGGAAATGAAATGTATGGCTGAAAGGTATGCCAGGCCTTACTAGGGAAGACTTTGGCTTCCCCCAACAACTGGATTTTATATTTAATTCAGAGTATAAAGGGGACACTTCTGAGAACGAATTCTCAGAGCTGGGTGTGTTTAGGAAGAATAATCTTTAGGATTATAGGTGTGTAAGAGGCTGGAGGAGACCAGTTAGTTTATTACATTGTTATATTGTTCAAATACATTTTATTTATTTAATTTCCTCTTCTGTCCCCGCCACCCACGACTTGGCATACAGCCAGGCCTTTAGTAAGCATTCGGTAGTACTCACTGAGTTGAAAGGCATAAATTCACTTGGAGGGTTCCCTTGTAATGTTTCTGTTCTTCACCAGGTGGCACCATTACAGCATTATTTACAGAGCAGACTTCCCTCCGTGAGCACAGCGCTTCCAAGCAGAAAGGCTGTGCTGCTCTGAGGGAATTCACCCCTGGAAACATTCTAGAAGGGAGGGGGATGGTGGAGAGGATTAAGGAGGAGAGGGGGATGGTAGCTGCGATAAAAGAGTCAAGGACACTCTTTTTGTCCTGTATCATTTTTTTTACTGTAGCTGAGTATCTTGGCTGAATTTCTATTCCTAGGCATGTAGATTGGGAAAGATGATTAGGAAAACTTGCCTTTTCAAGGATGCAAGCAGGTTCCTGTCTTGCAATATAGACTTAAATATGTTTGGGAAAGAACTGTTCCTATTTCTGAGAAAATTTCTGAGTAAGCCATTTCATTATGCATATCAAGCAGAGACCATACTCTGCGGTGATACTGAGGCCACACCTAAAACTGCAGATTTAGCCTAGCCAGTGTTGCTCAGTGGTTGAGCATCAACCCGTGAACCAGAAGGTCATGGTTCAGTTCTGAGGGCACATGCCCAGGTTGCTGGGCTCGATCCCCAGTAGGGAGTGTGCAGGAGGCAGCCATTGATTGATGATTCTCTCTCATCATTGATGTTTCCATCTCTTTCTACTTAGCCTTTTCTCTCTGAAATCAATTTTAAAAAACATATTAAAATATATATTTTTTAAAAACATGCAGATTTATGTAGGAGGGCAGTTTCCAAGTCTTTGAGAAATAGCTGTTTCTCTAGAGCAGATTTTAGTTGTACCAGGTTAGAGTTACAGCATATTTCTACATAGTTGTGTGGGTTTACATTTTGAAACTGAGCTAACCCTGAGAGATTTCCCTTAGACCATTGAGAGACAGGAGTGCCAGAAACTGAAAGAACTGTGATGAATCGCATTCTGTGTTGTGTTGGGCCCAGACACGAAGTGCAGCACAAAGCTATGGAGGCAACCATTTTCTCACTTCTATATACCAGCAGTGCTCTTGCAGAGTATTAGAAGATCCTTAGCACATTCTAATGGGTGCTGATATAATTTGAATTTGTTGAGTAGGCTGTGAGTAATCAGATTCATGGGAACATTTCAATTCAGTGGAAATACTCTGGAGGCCACAGGAGGGAAGGGCACACTGCCAGTTCAATACAGCACCAGTTCAGACAGAATCATTTCTTCTTTGGTATTTTTTTTTATTAAAAGAAAAAAGTTACATTACCCTTTAGCTCAGTGATTCTTAGTTTTTAAACTTAATTCTTATCTTTAAGAATTAAGTTTAAATAATAGATCCTCTCTCTAGAGAGTGTTCATACTTACATGATTTTTGCATTCAATTTCAAGGGGCTATGATCCTCTGAAGTTCAATAGTGACCCCATCCATGTGTCCCAGGCTGGGAATCACATCTAAAACTCACTAATTAGGACCATTCAAAGGAGAAATTTGAGAAGTGAGTGGGGGATGGGGAGGAAAAAGGAGATGGGGGACAAACCTGTGCTGGATCCCTATTAGATGCTGGTGCAGGTGACTGAAGAAAGCTGAAGACTTGCTTTTCCTGGGGAGATTTTCATCTATCTAGACCGGGAAGAAATAGGTGGAGAACTTCTCAGAGGCCCTGAGCTAAGGAACTGATAGCCTATTTATGACAGTGGGCATAGGAAGGGGAACTAACATGGAGTCAAGGATTACAGGGCTCAACCTGAACTTTGTACAGAGATTGATTCTATGCCGCCTTGAGAGTTCCAGGGAACAAGAAAGGCACAAAAATGGGGCTGTGGCAGGGAGTGTCTGGGAGCATCAACATCTGTCTCTCAAAGGGAGGATCTAAAAGGCCATCTTCCTGGTGGCATTACTGTCTTAGTCACTAGACCCTGAGAAGGGTCACTAACCAAAACCTGAGCTGCAATTTCTTGTTCCAACTGAGGAGATAAAATGTGATTAACAGTATTTCCTTTCCAGGACTCTCAGACTTCCGAAGAGCCATTGGCAGCATGGTTTCCATCTAGGGTTCTTGAGGTCTTGCTTTTGCCAAGCACTAGCTGTGTGACCTTGAGCACGTCTCGGAGTATGTTTCTGGAACTGTTAAGTGAAAATAGTAACAGTGCCTACTTCATACAAGGGCTTAATAAAGGATGGCTGTCGTCGTTAATGGTGCTAAATACTGGGACGACAAAAGGATCCCATTTCCAGCCTCTTTCCAGGAATAATTCCCCACTAATATACTTTAGCTGCCCTCTTTAAAGGCTCCAGTCCTATTCCCCAAACACTGTACAACTCAGGGCTTCTTTCTCTGGTCATCCTACGTATACAGAGCTAGCCCTGAAGACCTTTTTGGCCCATAACTGTGTGACATTTGTGACAAAAAGGTCCATGTCAGAATCTTACTATCCCCTTTACTTGGCTATCCTAAAGGATGAGAGTTCTTTAGATAAGATTCTATAAACAGAGAGCTTCTAGAACCCTCCCTAGGTAGTTTTGTTTTCCCAGAGAAGTCAGTCATCACAACCTCCTCTCCATTCCAAGAGAACTACATTTAAGAAAACTAACATTTGCACAGAATTCCCAGGAGCCTTAGACATTTTCCTCCCCCCAAACTTTTTGTCCCTATTTTACACGTGCAGAAACTAAGTCTCAGGCAATCATTCAGTGTCGGAACTGATATTCAAGCCCAGATCTGTGACTCCAGTGCTCTTTCCACCTCTCCACAGCAACCAGCAACAAGAAAACACACACACACACACACACACACACACACACACACACACACACACACAGCCCAGCTCATCCTTCTAAATTTTGTTTGGGACAGCCTTGGGAAATCCCCAGTGCCAAGGAAGCTGACTAGAGTTCATGTCATTCTGCGCTCTGGGGTAAGGCATTCCCCACTAGAGGCCTGAGGCAGTTATTGCAGTTTCCTTTGTGATGTGTCACTCTGCTCACAGAGATCCCCAGCAGTCCCGCCCAAACAATCTCCCCTCTCTATCCCTCCCATGAAACAGGCATCATCCATTCGAGGACTCAGGGGCTAGGCGCTTCACTGAAAAGAGGTCTCTTGCACATCTGGAGTTCTGGCTACTAAAAATCCTTGTTGGTTTGGGAGTCTTAACACATACCCTGACCTTTCCCAATCCAGCTGGAGGTCAACGCCCAGGATGGAAGGGAAAGCAGGTAGCGTGGGCAATGCCTGCCCTGACGAGGGCAGGAATGGTCAAGTCCTTGGAATTAGAAGCTAGGAGAGAGGAGGGAAGGCATGGTCCCTGCAGTTCCCACTAAGCCCAGCCCTGACATCCCCCTAGTACCAGTCAGCAAGGAGGGGGATGACGCCTCTTTATTAAGGTTAACACCAAGAAAAGCATTGAGAAGGAATACACAGAGGAGGAGGAAGGGCACACAAAGTCACCACT
Organism: Murina feae; assembly: GCA_004026665.1. Lineage (NCBI taxonomy): Eukaryota > Metazoa > Chordata > Mammalia > Chiroptera > Vespertilionidae > Murina > Murina feae. The sequence continues at coordinate 4,453 of PVJC01024467.1, read as the reverse complement.
TGAGGAGGTGGGAGGGAGGCACATCAGTTAAGAACCTCAGGACAGCCACATGCTCCATGCCCTGGTTGTCGGGGAGAAGAAGGAAGGAGAGGGGAAAGCGCCATGACAGCCTGGGGCTCAGAGAAGGGTCTGAAGCCCCCTGAACCTAACATCAGAGCCACAAGCCCTGGCCCTCAGGGCTCACATACTACTACACAAGTGGACACACATAACACACACGAGACATCATGGAGGCAAGACCGAGAGGCAGAGGGCAGGGACATATTGCCAGGAAAAGGAATTGAAGTTAAGCGGGTGTAGCCAGGAGAGAGAGTTTTTGGCTGTGGCCCCCAAAAGTCCCTCAAATGTCCCCTAAATCTGGGCTGTTGCTGAGCATCCCCAAGTCTCTGCCTGTGAACTGGCTCTTTGTTCTCTAAGTCCCAGCGAGTGGAAAAAAAGCAATTCCAGATGTAGTCAGCGACAAAGCAGGATCCGCTCTGCATGCAAAATCCTAGAGAAGGTTGAGCTACTTGGTCTTCATGCACATTCATAGCCAGCTCCTCGCAGCCCAGGGGCCCTGGGAACCCCATTCTCCTAGATTTCTAGGGCTGCAGTTCCCTCCTCAAGCTTCCTTTACCAATCAGCAGCCGCAAAGATCTGTGAGGGGAGAGGCTTCTGCAGAGCGCTGAATATCTTGGATTTCAGCAGAAGGGAAAAATTTCTGTTGCCAGAACAGAATACCCCAATTCTTTAATTTCTAGGTAAATCGTTAGAGACTATTTGCCATAGTCCTGGATAAATCCTTTTTCAGAATAGAAAAAGCAGAGTTTTATTTACACAATTCAGGGGTTCTCTTGTTGGTTGGGGTGGGGGCGGAAGGACAGGGTAGGGGATGGATGGGAGTCCAGAGATGAGCGCATCCTCTCCCGGAACCTCACCTTTCTGCAGTTTGCTACGTCTCTCGCTTGGTTAGGCAGAAAGATTTCTCGACGCTCCCCAAGTCCTTCACCCTATAAATCCTTCCTCAAGGAGTCTCTCTCTCTGCCTGATCCACAGAGCAGCGGTCGGAGTGAAGCGTGCTGCACCGCGCTGGTTCAGTCCGCTCGCGTCATGCACTCGGAAACCCAAAGCCAGCTCGGGAGAGAAGTGCCCCCGGAGTCCCCTCACAGGGAGGCCTCGCCCTCCAGCTGCAGCAGGGTAATGTCGGGGAGATCCAGGGACTCCACAAGTGGCCCGTCCCCCCCAAGGAGACCAGCACAGGGGCTCTCGGAGCGCTCAAAGGGACTCGTGGGCGTGGAGGAGCGAGGCATTGCCTTTTCTTCATCGTCGTCCTCCTCCTCCTCCTCCTCGTCCTCAGGGTCGGGATCCAGCAGAGCGCTGTCCTCCATCCCAGGCGCAGGGGCCTCGGGCTCTTGGGGGGCGCCCGGGAAGCTCCCGTGGCCGCCAACCACGCCCAGGCCGCCCTGGCGGGGCGCAGTGGTCATGATCTGGCACATGGAGACGATGGCCCGCTGGTTGGCGCACACGTCGTCCGAGAGCACCTGGATGTGCGAGGCCTGCTCGTCCAGGGCCCCCCGCATGGCCCGCACGTCCTCGAACAGGGCCTGTAGCTGGGCCTTCAGGTGCTCCATGAGCTCCTTCATGCCGCCGTTGTACTCGCCCGAGATCACGTCCCCCACGGCCGGCACGGCGGACACCTCCAGAGGCGCCGGCAGGTCGCCGCCGTCCTTGGTCATGATCTCCAGCAGACCGTCCTCCATGGGGTAGCAGCAGCGGTGGCCGCTCTGGGGCAGGTCGGGCCCGGCCTCCCGAGTGGGGCGGAGGGAGGGAGGGAGGGAAGGAGGGGAGAGGTCCCCGGAGGGACGGGGAGGAGCCGGGGTGAGAAGAGGCTTCAGAGAGGGGCGGGGAGCGGAGGTGAGGAGGTGAATCCGGGCGGAGGGCGCGGCAGGATCCGGGAGGCCCGGAAGCGCCAACGGGACGGGGACCTGACCGGTCCCGCTCACTCCGGGGCGAAAGCGCCGGCCCCGCTTCGCCTCTAGGACGGCGCCCGCCGGTGTCCGCGCGCCCTCTGGGCGCGTCCAGCGGCAAGTGCTCGCTGAGTCCCTGGGTCACAGGAGCGTTTGCGAAGGGCCCGGGGCGAGGCAGAGACCCGCGGCAGGTCGGGTTCGGGACTCCCCTCGGCAATTAACCGCGAGTGTGGCCGGAGCGGCAGGGGCGGGTCTCCCGGCCGCGGATGCTCCCGTTTCCAAGGCGACGCATGGCACGTCAATGACGTGTGTCTCCAGGGCCAGCAGGAAGCGAGGAGAAAGGGGGCGCGGCTGGAAGCTGCAGTGGGCTCTGGGGTCTGAGCGAGCGGGCGGGGTGCGGGGGAGAGCACGCCGCCGCCGAGGCCTCAGCTGAGGCTGCAAAGAGCGAGCGGCTGCCCGTTCATTTGGAAAGCCCAAGAGAGCAGTGCGCTGCATAAACCCGGGTCCGGAGAGGTGGTCCTCCCTCCCCCCTTTGGGGCGCTTGAGCGCCACTGCCTTGATAGGATCTGAACTCGGCTCGAAATCCTTTCTCAGAGGATGGTGCTAGGGCCCAGGCTTGCTTCTCTGTCCTCCAGCGGTTGGCAGGAAAGCAGAGAGCGTAGAAAAGGGGACGCGAATAATTGCAGATGAGAGCTGGAGCGCGAGGTGTGCTGGAGCCGGCTGGCCCAGCCTTGAGGTGCAGAAGCGGGGAGGGCACCCTGGAGATTTCCGCCTCTCGGGTTTCCGCAGGAAATCGGCCCTCTCACTGAAGATAGCACAGGAACAGAGAAAGGATGGGATTCCCTCCCATAGGAGCCCTAAACACACCTACCCATGACACTGGGGATTTTTCCTGGATGGTGAGACAGAGTACTTGAGTTTTGAGAATGAAAGCTCAGTTAATTTGATCTCTTCCGAGCCCTCTATCGCCATCACGGAATCCCCACCACCTAAAATAGTGCCTGGCACGTACTAAGTGAATGTTAAATACATTCGTTGAATGAATAACAAGAACTATGACCCCTTCTTTCATCCATAACCCTCCAGCCCACACATAGTGGACTTAGGAGACCTGAATTCAATTTTGTTTCTGCCACTTAATTCAGAGACCTTGAATAAACTGTTTTCCTGGTTTGTTAGGGGATTGGACTGGATAGTTTTTAATATTATCTCTAACTCTGAATAACTCTGCATCAGCTAACAGGTGTAAAGGAGAACTGTTGACAGTGTGTAGAAGCTTATGTGTGTGTTGGGGGGTGGAAGGGGGGACTGTGTGTGAAGACAATTCCCGTGAAGCAGACTGGGTACCCAGGAAAAGGTACCTTTGTGACAACTCCTTTTCCTATTGAGATGTGGAGTGGGAGGGATGAGGGAGGAAGAAAATCTGAATTTAACGTATTTACAGATGACTTTAGATTGAAAAGCAAACAGCACCCGGGCAGCAGCATACTTGCAAATTAGTAGATTAGAGAAGCCAAATGATCAGAAAGCAAAAATGAAGTTCACAAGAAGGAATACATCTGGGAGGAGAAGCAAATTGTATCGCTTCCAGATGGGGAAGAGCTAGGTGTGCGCATTTTGTATGCCAGTGGTTCAAGGACAGCAAGTGTGTTTATTACCTTGGGTTTCCCTGGTTGCATATTCTAGTGATGAGAAGACTGGCATGACTTGCAGGGTTCTTGCCTGGGTCTGTTACTCCACATCTCTTGACCAGCACGTGACATGGATGATTTCATCTTGCCAGCTTCCTCACCCTTCAGGTGAGTCCCTGCCTTTGATTTACCAGGAGTGACCCTGTCCCCAGTATAGGGCCTACCATCTTAGCCTTAACCTTGCATTAACCATGGCTAGATTATGCCATCATACAAGGCCCTTTGCCACTATTGTTGAGGGCACCATGTATGTCAAGGCTTTCAGGATAAGATTACATCATGCTGTCCAGAGGCACTAGCATGAAGCCCACTGGGAGTAAAAGGGGTATGAGCCTCAAAGCACGGAAGAACATGGGAATCAAGTGCAGAGATCAAGGGGTGTGGCTGGTCCAGTCAAGCTCCAGGTCAGACATTTGAGAGCCAAGGGTAGGTGGGAACTGGGGGGAGTGGACTAGTAGCAGGACCTGAAAACATGAGGGGACAATTGGTGCATCAGATTCACAACCAGATTATTTTAGGAATTTTAGGTGAAAGTGAGACAAGGGTCTAGTCTCAGAAAAATAAGGGGGATAGATGCAGAGAGTGAAGCAGAACCTCATTAAGCTTGCTGGGTTACAAGGCCAGGCCCGCTGGGTACCAATGCCATAGGTTTATTGAGTGTGTCCACTCCCAAGCAAAAGGGGTCTCACTGGGTACTCTGGCCATGTCATTAGCATATTTATGCATACAAGGTATGCTATATAGCAAGGGGGAAAAAACAACCTTTACACACTCCTCTTCTAATGTTTTCGCTATCCTTTGGGAATCACCTCACTG
>PVJC01024466.1:0-25484 GCA_004026665.1 Murina feae | reverse complement strand
CAGCGTCCACCCCCTGGCCTGCCACCCAGCTCTGCACCAGGTGTGTCCCCTCAGTGGTGGAGGCCCACCAGGTATGTGCGATGGTAGGCCACCCGGCTGGAAACGTCCACGCCTGCACTCACCAGCCATCCCACCCCCCAGTGCACAAACCCTGAGGGGGCTGTGGCCAGCCTGAAAACAGCCCTCAGCCCCTCACCCAAGACTGGCCATGCATGCCAGCAGGTGGACATCCCCCCCGAGGGGTCCCAGACTGTGAGAGGACACAGGCCAGGATGAGGGACCACCTCCTCCCCTCGCCGAGTGCACAAATTTTTGTGCACCGGGCCCCTAGTATTTAATAATTTGTTTTGGCATATTTGCTGTAAGTAAATAGAAAGAATCTTGGGAGAAACAAAAGCTTGGTTGATGAGGGAATTAGTAAAATTGAATGCTAACTCATGTAAATTTTTCTTCATAAATTTTAGAAATACAAATAATTTCAAAGAAGAACTTAGAAAATATATTGTTCAAATCATCTAGAACTAACTTGGTCATCAACTTGGCATGTTACATGCCATATTGTAAAGAATAAAATCTCTGTGAAATAGAGAGGTTCTTTTTTTTCCTATTTTTCTCACTGATTTCTTTATAGTTGACTTACAATAACTCATATAATAAATAAATCATGTACTAAATATTCTGTATCAAATGTCTCTGGAACAGAATGCTTCATATTATCATAAGTTCATTTTTAAATGTCCCCAATATAGTGGAAATTCCTTTGAACAATATTATTGAATGAATCTTATTTGCCATCTGTTAACTTTCCTGGTTCAGAAATATGGATTATATTTATTGTTGAATTTTCTTTGTTTTAAATACATATTTATTTATGTATAACTGCTAAATCAATTTGTCTTTTTTCATTGTTATTCACTATTGCTTTAAAGCATTTTTTAGAATAATTTAATTTTCCGTACTGTTGTACTAATTTTTGTTATTTCTAATTAATTTTTTACCTCTTTAGTGTTCCTTGGTTTTCAATATATTTTTTTAAGTTTGGAATTTTAATTTTCATTGTATTATGTTATCTTTAAGACCTTATGCTTTTATTTCATTGATCTACATCATTTTGGGAGATTCTTTAAATTTTCCTGTTATAATGGTTTGTGTGTGTGTGTGTGTTTTGCTTTTATTCTCTTTTCTTTCATGCTGTATAGTTTTTTAAAAATATTTTCAACTTTATATCTTTCATCTTGTTTGTGCTTGGGGATGTCTTTCCATATATAACTTTTCATAATCATTTTATTCTCTTTCCATTTATATCTCAGAGCAGTTCAATTTCCCCTTCAAATACGTTGTGAGGGTCAGAAATTTTGTGTTCTCTGACATTTTTTTTAACTAAAAGACTTGGTAAGGTGGGAAAGATTTGTTTAGTGAAAATGTGTTCAAGTTTTGTTACCTTATCTGGACTCCAAAGGTGGATGCCACAAATTTCTGTGTTATACATTATACCCTTATGTGTGGATTGTTTTGCCAAGATTTCAATTTCTTCTTAGAGAATCCAACTCTTTATCTGACTTCACTGTTTTCTTCCTGTTAGTCAGTTTCAGTAGCCAAGCATATATAGACTGCCATCTAATTGACTTGGCTGAAAATTTGGCATATTTCTGAAACTTCAAAGATTTAGACATCTCAACAGTACAAATTCTGAGAAGTCAATTCATGTAGGAATGATATATTTCTGGTTCTCTTTTCTAATCCAAAATCATTTTCTCATTTCTTTGACCTCAGTTTTCGAAGTTAAGTAAATAATACTTTACACACACCTCCTTTGGTGGTTGTTCATATAGACATTTTTCATTTCTCTTTAGTGTTGTTTGTTTTTTTATTTTTTTAACTAATTTTTTTTCCATAATGAGGGAAGGAAATTCTGAGGCTTCCACTTTTTATTTACTTTTTCTTCGGAGACACAAACATAATTAGTTTGAAGAGAAAATACTAATTTAGACTAAGAGAGCTGTTGGAATCTACAGAAGGTTATAGACGTATTGAATGAGCAGGAGAAGACTGGAATAATAAGTGTAGATGGATGATGTTGATTTTATACCGGATGTAAATGTAAGTAAATTTATAGAAAGAGAGGAGATAGTTGAGGAATGTCATGCTACTTACTACATTAAAAAATAAAATGAGAAATTTGGCTAAGAAGAAAATCAGATTTTTGTGGACTGTTGTATTATTGCATATAGTTAGTTATATATTAACTAATAAGGAGGGAGTGAAGCAATCAGAAACAGATATCTGATTAAGCCTGATTAAAGTTTAATAGTCAACAGTCACCCCAGGGAGTCCAATTCACTAATGGGGAGGTAGGTGGAGAAGATAGCACAGTGGAAAGTTCTTTGACTGGGTTCATGCACAGTAGAATCCAAGATGGTAACCCTATATGGGAGGAGGCTACCCTTGGGAAAGGATTGAATAGGATAAGCCTGAGAAAAGCCAGGAAAGATATTGGATAGTTTGAAGAAATCCTGCTCTCTCCCAAGCCCAAGAAAATATCAGGAAGCTTAACGAAGATCCCAGTTTATTTTTTTGTTTGTTTTTGTAATGATTTTTATTTATTTTATTTTTTAGAGAGGCAAAGAGAGAGAGATATCGGCTGGTTGCCTCTCACATATACCCCAACTGGGATCAAACCTGCAATCTGGGTATGTGCCTTAACCAGAAATCAAACAGGCAACCTCAACCTTTTGGTGCATGGGATGATGCTCTCCCCACTGAGCAACACTAGCCAAGGCTAAAGCACAGAACCAACGATGGGCCGGACGGGAACAGAGACTAAGCTACACTACTGGAGTCTAGCATGCCAGGACAATGGCCCAGCATCTCTGGTCCTCGCTCTCCTCCTGGGCATGGTGGGGACAAGTGCAGGCCTGTGATCCCAGAAGCTATACTTCTGCAGCAAAATGGAGCTGAACCACCTGGTTGTGAATGCACATGGTGCACCTGGGGTCAGTGAGCAGGACCTACCAACTGAGGGCTAGGGAAGTGGCTCCTCCAGCGTGTCAGCCTTTGCAATCTTGCCGCTATGGCTTACATCTTCCTCCATGTGTGCACCTGAAAGGTTTCTCCTGTGACACTACAAGAACCTATTTCCAGGCTGGTTTGAACGAGTTGAAGAAAAAAGAACCTTAGAGAAAATAGCACAGACTATTTTTTCAAAACTTCTTGATGTAGCTTTCATCTTTCCTTTCCCCTTCTACCACACAGACTGCACAGTTTTTCTTTTCTTTTGGTTCATTTGTTTGATTGCCTTTCTTTCTCACTTGCTCGATTTACTACTAGAGGCCCAGTGCACAAAAATTTGTGCACCCAGGAGGAGAAGGTCCTTTATCCTGGCCTATGCCCTCTTACAGTCTGGAACCTGCTAGCTTAGGCCTGCTCCCTGGGGGATTGAGCCTATGCTGTCAGTCAGACATCACTCTGGCAGCTCAGGAGCCCTCGGGGAATGTCCACTTGCCAGCAGGGAGCAGGCCTAAGCTGCAGTCGGACATCCTTAGCACTGCTGAGGAGGTGAGAGAGGCTCCTACCACCACCGCTGTGCTGGCAGCCATCAGCCTGGCTTGTGGCTGAGCAAAGCTCCTGGATTGAGTGTCTGCCCCCAGGTGGTCGATGTGTGTCATAGTGAACAGTCATTCCCAGCCATGCTGCTGTTAAGGTCAATTTGCATATTAACCTTTTATCATATAGGACAGAGGCCTGGTGCACAAGTGGGGGTCAGCTGGTTTGCCCTGAAGGGTGTCCTGCTAGGGTGCCTGGCCAGCCTGGATGAGGGGCTGATGGCTGTTTGCAAGCTGGTCACAGCCCCTTCAGGGTGGGGATCTATACGAGGGTGTCTTGTCAGCCTGGGTGAAGGGCTGAGGGCCATTATTAGGCTGGCCATGGCCACGGACTGGAAGAAGGTATCTTGGGTTTATTTACCTTCTGTAATTGAAACTTTGTTGCCTTGAGTAGAGTTCAGGGCCCGCAGGGCACGTGGGAATTTTGGCTTCCTCCATCGCTGGGGCAATGCAAGCCTCCTGCCTCGCTACAGCTCCCTGGCTGCTGCCATTTTTGTGACGGAGTGAAGGTTGATTTGCATATTACTCTTTTGCTTGGGCAGAAGACACCCAAGCCCCTCCAATCACTGGCTTCACAGAGCCCAGGCCTCTGTGATCACTGGCTCTGATCCTGCCCCCTGCCATTGCCGGCTCTGCCCCTGCCCCACTGCAGCCTTTGGCCAAGGCTTCAGACCTGGGCAGGAAACCCCAGGATCCTGCCATTGCAGGCTCCACCCTTTAACCTCTGGCCAAGGCTGCAGGCCTGGGCAGGGGACCCCCCAGACCTCTACTTTGCCAACTCCACCAGTACCCAGACTCCTGCATTCGCAGGCTCCACCCCTGCCCCTCCAATCGCTGGCTCTATGGAGCCCAGGCCCCTGTGATCTCTGGCCTTGCCCCTGCCCAGGCCTGAGGCCTCTGGCCCAGACCTTATGCCTGGGTAGGGCACCCTCATATCCCTCTGATAATTGGCTCTGCCCTTGCCCATGCCTGAGGCCTTGGGTGAAGGCCTCTGGTCTGGGCAGGGGATCCCCATACTCTCTGATCACCTGTTCCACCTCTCGGGCCCCCAGCCTCCCCCGCCACCTGCCTGGCTAACAGGCCTGACCACTTCAGTGGTGGGGCTGGGAACCACCATCTTGTGGCTATGGGGGGTGGCCATCTTTGTGATGGAGTGACACCTAATTTGCATATTACTCTTTCTTTAAATATATTTTTTATTGATTTTTTACAGAGAGGAAGAGAGAGGAGTAGAGAGTCAGAAACATCAATGTGAGAGAAACATTGTTCAGCTGCCTCCTGCACACACACACCTCCCCCCCCCCCCCCATATGTGCCCGCAACCAAAGTACATGCCCTTGACCGGAACTGAACCTGGGACTCTTGAGTCCGCAGGCCGACGCTCCATCCACTGAGCCAAACCGGTTAGGGCTGCATATTACTCTTTTATTAGATAGGATTAGCATGCTCAATGCTCTCTGAGGATTCAGAGTTGAGGTAATCTTAAGTGACATTGAGGTATTGCACCATAAACTCATTTCAACTGAATAAGGAAAAGAAACAGTGCAGTTAAGAAAAAAGAAAAATGGTTTATTTGCTTTGGCATGTGTCTATGATGCTGCTCAGTAAAAACAGTTTCTCTCCAAAGTATGATTTCCCTAGATTTATATGAAACCAATTTTTTTTTAACTTGGACCTAGGTTCAAACATGGTAAGGGAAAAGTAAAAATAAACGTAATTGTGCTAACATTATTACGTGAGTAAAGTATAAATTATTCTACCTAAAATATGTTTCTAGAAAATGTTGGAAACCAGATAAATTTAGTTTTATATGTTAGAAAACACAGTATTTGAATTTTTAAATAATGATTTAATAATATAAGGTATATAACATGAGGCGATCTGACTTTAGAAAGTTTTAAATGTTTGTATTTTTCATCATTGAGAAAACTGATATAATCACTTACCTTCAGTGTTAATGTGCATGGAAAAGCAAGAATTGCATTTATCTCAACTATATGTAAAAATGCATAAAACTGAAAAATGATCAAGTGAATTTATTTTTTCCCTTTACTGTTGTCTGCAGTCTGGCTTTATCCTACTTTTGGCATAATTGAAAATATAATTAAGATGAGTGAGGTATCATTGCTTGGACTAGTAACACTGAATTAAAAAAGGACTTGCATGCATCCATAGGAGCATAATCAGTGGACACGGGAAACTGGGGGTTAGGGAGGAGGGGGGGAAGGGCAAGGGGAAAAAATGGAGATCTATCTATCATCTGTTGTAATACTTATCTATCACTTGTAATACTTTAAGCAATGAAATAAAAAAAAATATATATATATAAAAAAAAAAAAAAAAAAAAAACAGCAACCCTGCAATGGGTCTTTGCAAATCGATTTGTTTGGGCTGATTTCCACACGGGTAGATTTGTTTGCTATATTTTTATTCTAGCATCTGTATAAGCTGCAAAGTATTTAAAGTGATCTCAAAGTCATTCATCCACTGAAACCCCCTGTTGTGACCCATGTGAAAATAAGGAACTGTTTCTTAAGCTTGGGGCATATAAACTGTTTGTTCTACTTTTTTTTTTTCATTTGAGTACAACTAAAATGACTAATTTAAAAAATAAATACAATTATTTAAAAATGTTTTGTCAATTAAAATTAATTCCTTCAATCAGATATAAGTGAAATCTCCTTTAAAAACACTGTATCCCACAAGTGGTATGTGCACACATTATGAAATGACAACTCTTTTTGGTGTCTGTGTGGAGACTGTATGAAAACAGATTTCTGAAATCTACTTAGATATACCATGGGAATAGATTAATTACTAGTACAGTGCTTACCATTAATTGACTAAGAGAAGTATCTTGAATAACTCTTGGTCTAGGTAATAATGAATGCTATTACTATTAATCTAGATGAAAAATGGGAAGATGTCTATCCAATATCATCTATAATTATCTGTAATAATAAAAGCATCATATGCTAATTAGACTTGACATCCTTCCAGACAAAGCCTCAGGGGGCGGGGGCTGTAGCAGAGGCCCCTTGCTTCCGTGGTGGCGGCCAGGGGCTGGGACCACGGCCTTTGCACAAATTTCATGCATTGGGCCTTTAGTGTGGAAATAGTTAGTGGTTGGTTATATGGATCAAAAAACATAAGGATGAATTTTGAAGTGGAAACCAGCTTTGGTAATTAAATATTATATGTTTTGGAAAGGGCAGGTAGGTCAAGAAAAAATAAAACTAAGTATGGACTCCAGTGATAAATGAATCATAAATAAGAACACACATCTGGATTCATAAAAATCATAGAATACTTTTCCCTCTCATTCTAGGTATCCATGTCCACTTTATTGTTACATGTAGTACTTTGTGATTTCCAAAACACCGGTCTTCTTTGCCCTTTGTTAAAGACCACATAGCTTCAGTTGCATTTGCAGAGGCATTTGTTTTCTTCCATTCTGTAAGTAGTGCTTCCCTGGCCCTCTCTTCATAAGAAAGGATACGTGTCAAAATGCATTGATATTTTCTCTGAAGTTCTCTTATTCAAAAGGGGAGCTGTAGCACTGTGTGGAACCTTTTTCAATGCTGTTTAGCAAAAGTGATACACAGTATTACATAGGCTAAATTATGTTGCTGTAACAAATAACCTCCAAACCTCATTGACTGAATGTAAAAATGTTCATTTCTTACTCATGGTTGTGCTGATGGCCTGCCCCACATCATATTTAAAGCAGAACCTTGTGATGGCTCTCACATATCAGTGACATTATATGGTTCTTATCCTTTTCTATCCAGCTGATTTTACTTAGCATGATCCTGTCAGGATCAACATAGTTAAAGTGGCCATATTACCTAATGGAATATACATACTTAATGCAATCTCCTCTCCATCAAAATCTCAATGGCATTTTCAAAGAAATAGAAAAAAAAATTTATCAAGTTTGTATGGACCCACAAAAGACTCCAAATAGCCAAAACAATCCTGAGGAAAAAGAATAAAGCAAGATGTATCACACTCCCTGACTTTAGGTTATACTGCCTAACCTTTTCAAATATTGTCACAATGCTTGTTCAATTTTTCCCCTTTTTTATTTTTGTTTGCTTTTTTTTTTGTAAGACTGTTTTTAGCCTGAGGAGGGATTGTACTCACAATCTAGACATGTGCCCTGACCAGGAATCACAGCTGCGACCTTTTGGTGCGCAGGACAAAGCTCCAACCACTGAACAACCTACCCGGGGCCTCTTTGGTCACTTTTGTCAGGAGACTTTCACTCTGTTGTATCTGATCCAGCCCACTCTCCCTTACAATTCAGCTGGCCTTTCTGCCTTTATGTTATCAAATTCCCAACTGACTTCCCTCCTCTTCTCTAAACTTGTCTCTAAACAAAATCATTTCCTGCTTGATTAAAATGGAAGACCTATGTACTATTTCAGCAATGAAATAGCTCTGCATTCACATAGAACTTCATTTCCTTCAGCCACAGGAGTCAGTGTTCCTGCTCTCTAAGGCCTTTATTCTGTGCCTTGATCTCAGCTTTCTAATCCTGTTTCGTTTTGACTGTTGACCTATCAGTCATGTTTTCTGCCTCAGATTCTCCCACATTTTTTTTGTTATTACCCTTATGTTTTTGCAAAACTCACTATTCAGATGATTCTTAGCGTTGTATTTATCTCACTTCCTTAACTTCGCCACTAGCTCTCAATGAATATGTCAAATAACCAAAATTGCAAGTTTAACATAGGTTAAGCAATTGCCAGTGTAGTCTTATAATATGAAGATATCATAATAATAGCACCTGCCCTGCAAGTATGATTAATACAAAAGATTTTATATTCTACGCATGTATACTTCATAGATACTATAAACAACATTGTTTCTAAAAATATATGTATTATCATTAAACATTTATTAAAATATTCTACTCCATGTTGGCAATGAAATGTGCTAAAGCAATATGAGTAAAACATCTTGCAAAGCAATTTAGATATAGCAAATGATTCCATATAATCTCTAATAACTGAAATAATTTTTAGTATTATAAAACTTAATAAATGTTTTTTCAAATCAAGAATACTTATATACTAGCTTAAGGAGATATGGTTTTATAGGATTTGCTACTTTATTTTTATTAAAGGTTTATAACTCAGAGTACATTATTGTCAATGGAATGATTATTCCGTTTACAAAAAAAAAATAAAATATTTCATTAAGAAAATTAACTCATTGTGCAGCACATAATATTTAAGTTCAATTATTTCTTCAAATCCAATTAAAATAGTAAAGACATAATATTCATGAAATTCTGAATGCTATAGTAACTGATAATTCAGATGATTAGGAAAAAATGGATATGTGGATGTTGAAAGAGACATTTGACTTTCATAGAGGTTATAAGTTATTACTTTAAATAGAGGATAGTTAAGGACATGTTACTTGTTTATTTAGCAACTACTATTAAGAAATTACTAAATGCCAGGTGTTGAGGATACAAAAGCAGCATCAAATTGCATAGTGTTTGCTAGTGTGAGGTAAACCACAAGATCTCAGTGGTTGGTAAGATAAAAGTTTATATGAATTATCTTATATAATAAAAGCCTAATATGCCATGGGTCCCAGGTTCGATTCCAGTCAAGGGCATGTACCTTGGTTGCGGGCACATCCCCAGTAGGGGGTGTGCAGGAGACAGCTGATCGATGTTTCTCTCTCATCGATGTTTCTAACTCTCTATCCTTCTCCCTTCCTGTCTGTAAAAAAAAAACCAAAACAATAAAATATTTTTTTTTAATTTAGACAATTATGAAAATGGAATAATAGCAACAAGCTAGTAATTATTATTATACTTTATATTAAATAATTTTATTTATTTCATACATTTTCTTCGAGAAAATATCCAATGGAACTTTAAAAATAGGTTTCATAAAATTTTCTATACCCTCTTTATTTATATATATTATATATTATATATTATATATTATATATTATATATATATATTATTATACTGTATTGATTTTGTCCTCGGTGATTTTTTTCAGTGTAATAATCATAAATTGTCATAAACATAGATTTTATCTAGCTTATTCTTTGCCACTTTTTAAACGTCAACCTATTTTAGGTTTTGTTCTTTCTTTTTCTAGATTCTTTTTGTATTTTTGACAGTATTACAGATGTCGCCATTTTTTCCTCACTTTGCCCCCCTCCACCCAAACCCCATCTTACCCAGGCCCTCACCACATTATTCTTTGTGTCCATGGGTTATACAGATATGCATATACATTCTTTAGTTAATCTCTTCCTGTCCCCACCCTTATCTCCTCTGCCATCTGCCTGTATATTCCATGTATCTATGCCTCTAGAGCTGTTTTGTTGATCAGTTTATGTTGTTCATTAGATTCCACATATAAGTGATATCACGTGATATTTGTCTTTTATCTGATTAGATTATTTTGCTTTGCATAATAACCTCCATGTCGATCTGTGCTGTCACAAAAAGTAAGATATATTTTTATAGCTGCATAATATTCTGTTGTGTAAATGTACCACAGCTTGTTTATCCACTCATCTATTGATGAGCACTTGAGCTGTTTCCAGATCTTAGCTGTATTATGTAAGGCTGTAATGAACATAGGGATGCATGTGTTCTTTCTGATTGGTGTTTCAGAATTATTAGTCTCTTTTTTTAATGAAGAAAATATTATTTTACATTTTACTAAGAAGATGTGTGTAGTTAATTTAATTCAGAACCATGCTTTTCCTCATAAAATTCAGGCCACTTAAAATATTTTTTTTTTTACTAATTCAGATGACAGCCATTCTGAGTATCTTGTTAAAAATTAATATTTGAATGAAAAATATTTACAAGCCCAATCTTAGAGGTATCTGCATTTTCTTGCTCTCCTTTCGATTGCATACAAATGTTGCAGTTTCCTTTAGAATCTCTGATATGATTGATTGATGATGTGTCTGGCTAAGTTTCTGGTATTTAGCAGTATTGGAGAAAAAAATCAATTCCTCTTTCTACAGGTCAGAGGTCTTTCTAAACCTCTTAAGCTAATCAACGACTATACTAAAGATCAATTTTGAGGAAAAGACCCTGTGATTTAGTTTCAGCTACTAAGATCAAGGTAAGCTATTTTATTTTTTTTTACACATTAAGCACCTCTTACCCTCTGTTTAGGTAGGTCAATGTTGCTCTAAGGAACTGTATCCTGACAAAGCTAAAATTGGTCCTCCATCAGCACTTGGCAATCAGTTATCAATGAGAGAAGCTGAAGGAAGTCAATTCTTGAAAATATTTCTCCTAAATGTCAATATATGGAATGGCTGCTTCATCTTTCTATAAAACTAATTTTCTGAATATAACCAACTTACAGATTCACCAACATAATTATTTATATGGCAATTTGGGTAATGTCAACAGTTTGTGTGTTTTTTTGTTTGTGTTTTTTTTTTTTTTTTTTTGCTTTTTGTTCTTCCATTTTTTGGAATCAATATTCACGTATTTAGAGAGAAAAAATGTAAGGTCAACTACAACTTCATAGAAACTCCAGTATCCCATTAAGTTACTATGTTAATTAATATGAATTATAGTACACTTTATAATTAATATGAATTAAAGGAAACCTTATAAATAATTAAAAATAACAAGTAAGTTAATTAAAGTGGCTATTTGGCAATTGTGTTTCTGTGAATGGGTTTTGGCTAATTGGGTTTTGCTAATTTAACCAGGATTAATATTGGCTCGGCTCACTAATCCTGAAATCATTATCATGTTCTTTGGGATTCTGCTTCTCCCACAGGTGAGGCCACATCATGTTCACTGGCAAATACCTCCAAGTAAGAGAAGTTCATTGGTTTTAACTAAGACAAAATTGTAGTCACACAACCGTCATGCACTTTTGGTTTAAGATACCACACTCATGGGCAATTCTTTGTTCTATTTCTAAATATTTTTTATTCTTGAAAAAACTTGTAATATCTTTGTTTGGATACTGGAATAACCAAAATTCTTATTATTTTTATTTAATTTATTGGTGTGACACTAGTTAATAAAATTATATCACTCCAGGTGTATAATTCTACAATACATAATCTGTATAATGTATTGTGTGTTCACCTACCCAAGTCAAAGTCTCCTTCCATCACCATTTATCCCCCTTTATCTTCTTCTACCTTCCTGGTCCCTTCCATCTGGTAATCAGCATACTGTTGTCTGTCTATGATTTTTTTTTAAATGGTAAAGGGATTAAGCAAAACACACATATACTCGAATGCATGTGTGTGTGCACACACACACACTCAGACAAAATTATTATAATTAACTAGAATTCTTTCTGCATTTTAAAAAATTTAGATAGTATCATAAACACTTTAATTCATGAGCTTCATTATTTTTTATTAAATACTAGAGGCCGGGTGCACAAAAATTTGTGCATTTCAGGGGGAGCCCCTCAGCCTGGCCTGTGCCCTCTCGCAGTCTGGAACCCCTTGGAGGATGTCCACATGCTGGCTTAGACCAGCTCCCTGGACGATCAGGCCTAAGCTGGCAATGAGGCATCACTCTGGCAGCCTGGGAGCCCTCGGGGGGTGTCCACTTGCCAGCAGGGAGTAGGCCTAAGCTGCAGTCAGACACCTTTAGTGCTGCTGAGGAGGTGGAAGAGGTTCCCACTACCACCGCTGTATTGCCAAGTGTCAGTCTCACTTGTGACTGAGCAGAGCTACCCCTGCAGGAGTGTACTGACAACCAGGGGGCAACTCCTCCACTGAGTGTCTGCCCCCTGGTGGTCAGTGTGTGTCACAGTGACCAGTCATTCCCAGTGGTTCTGTTGTTAGGGTCAATTTGCATATTACTCTTTATTATATAGGATATGATAATTTATTCCTTTTTATGAGGAATAGGTAGATAAAACAAAAATATGTTTCTTTTTTTAACTTTCAGGCATGCATTAAAATTTAAAAAACTATGAAATTGACTCCAGAGAAAAAAAATAATAATTGAATAAATATTAGTTGGCCAATTTGCTGTGCTAAATTAGTAACTAACATGTTCTTAAATTGGCAATTCTGTTAGGTGGAAAACAACATCATGACATTTTGAAATACTGCCTCATAATTGTTATTGTTACCAGGACAATTTATGGTCCTGGACTTGATGAGTTAATTAATGAAGAAAAAGATCAAAATAGCTTGTTGTAACTTATGAGATTTTATTCTCTCCATAAGCTAATGAGCTTCTCAGGAAGCATGCACGCTGATTACTCATTCTCTTCTCAACAACAACAAAAAAACACACACAAACATGTAATTTTAAAATCCAAATTAATAAAATCACACACACACACACACACACACACACACACACTTTTTCATATTTGATATCTTTAAGCTAAATTGTAAAAGCTGTCTATGGAATCCTCTCTTCCTTCCAGCAGGAGGAGTTATTTCACGCCCCCCCCCCCCCCCCGGACATGTGTGCTCCTCAGTACTGTATTAGTCAGCTGTTGCTGTCATAATGAAGCATCACACACTGGGCAACTTAAGCAATAGATATTTATTTTCTCACAGTTCTGAGGGCTGGAAATGTTAAATCAGCGGGTTAGTATGGTTGGGTTTGGGGAAGAATTCTCCTTCTGGCTTGCAGATGGTCACGTTTTCATTTTGTGTGTTTTGTTTTACAGTTAGGATTAGTTTTCTTTTAATTTTTTTATTAAATCTGATTGTGTTTTTACATGAGAAAGTCAATAAATAAGCTCTTTACTATCTCTTCTTACAAAGGCATTAATTCCATCATGAGGGCTTTAGCATGAATTTATCCATCCTAATTACTCCTAAAGACCCCATCTTCAAATACTTGGGATTTGGCTTCACATGTGAACGTGGAGAGACGTAAACATTCAGTCCATAACAAGTACCTGCCTTAACTATAAGAGTATCTAAACTATCCTATATAATGAAAGCCTAATATGCAAATTGTCCCCTTGACCAGGAGTTTGACCAGAGAGAAGGGCTGGCGGCGGCCACAGCAGTATGCCGCTGGGGATCCTACCCGTGCACAAATTTCATATGCTGAGCCTCTAGTATATGAATAAATATTCCAACACTAAATAGTTGCTCGTATCGTCATTGACCAATAGAAGTTATTGATGAAAATATTCTATATCTGCACTATTTTTATAGAAATAATTTTTTAGAAATAATTTTAACATTACTTGCTGAATTAAAACAAGAAAAAAAAACAAACTGTGAGAAAAATTGTCATAACAGCAGTAGAATAAACATTAATGTAAATGTTAAAATTTTAAAATATAATTTTAATTGTTTATGGGATATAAAAAGGCAAATATAACCTAACAGATATCATAAAGCATATATTTTAATAGCATAAGAATAATATCTTGCAATAAGAATTATTTTGACTAATTGTTTACTAACATATATGTATTTATATGTATGTACAAATATTCACTTGTAATTAAATGTAAAGCACAGTTAATATACAAACTCATTTTGGAAGGCTAATCTTTGGGTTAATTTTGATTCATCCTTCAGTTGAATGATATCACCACTCTCAAGAAAAATAGAAACAAGGAGTTTGTAGTAATCCTAAAATGTTTAGAGTTATGCATGCACTTTATGTCAATTAAATCATTTTGGAGAAATGGAATAAAATATGAAATTTAGGAAATATACTTTGAGAATATAACAATGAATAAGAATTAGTTCTTAGATTACAAAGAAAATCATAGTCTAGCTGAGGAAATGTACATTTAAACAAATAATTTATAAATACAGAATTATTATCTAATATAATAAAAGAGAAACATGCAAATTGACCGTTACCACCAGCCAATCAGAGCGGCTGTATGCAAATTAACCCAGCCAAGATGGAGGCCAACGGCCATGGAGCTAGAGCAAACCAAAGGCTTCTGTTACAACTGCCTGCCTAGGCTGGCTGAGCCTCTGCTCACGGCCATGCCCACCAGCCAATCAGAGCAGCTGTATGCAAATTAACCCAGCCAAGATGGAGGCTGGCAGGGCGGCTCTGCACTGGGAGCCTCCACGGCCAGCATAGCTGTGCCAGGTGTGTCAGCTCAGTAGGGGGGGGGTCTGGCCTGGGGCCTCCTCGGGGCATCCAGGAGCAGCTGTCCTGGGTCTGCTGCCTAGCTCTGCTCCCGGAAGCCTCCCCGGGGCATGCAGGAGCACGGGGCCTCTGCAGGGTGTGCAGGAGCAGCCGTCCTGGGTCTGCTGCCTGGCTTTGCCCTCTGGGGGCCTCTGTGGGACATCCAGGAATGCCTGTCCTGGGTCCATTGCCTGGCTCTGCCCTGGGGGCCTCCACAGGGTGTCCAGGAACACCCGTCCAGGGTCCACTACCTTCATCCGCCCCCCAGCGGCCTCCACAGGGCATCTGGGAGCGTCTGCTGCACAGTGCAGAGAATCCAAAGCCAGTTCACTGCCCAGCTCCACCCCGGGTGTGTTTGCTCAGCAGCAGGGCCCCACCGAGGGATTCTGCACCAGTGTTCGCCCCTGGCTTGCCCCCCAGCTCTACGCCAGGTGTGTCCCCTCAGCGGTGTGGGCCCATCAGGCGTGTGCAATCGTGGGCCCTCCGATGGGAAATGTCCAGGCCTGCATTCACCAGCCTTCCCAACCCCCAGTGCACGAACCCTGAAGGGGCTGTGGGCAGCCTGAAAATGGCTCTCAGCCCCTCACCCAGGCTGGCCAGGCATGCCAGCAGGTGGACATCCCCCCCGAGGTGTCCCAGACTGCAAGAGGGCACAGGCCGGGCTGAGGGGCCCCCACCCCCCGAGTGCACAATTTTTTGTGCACCGGGCCCCTAGTTGAAATTATAAAGCTACTAGACCCTGGTGCATGATTTCATGCACAGGAGGGGTCTCTTAGCCTGATCAGCAATTGAGACCTATCAGGGGGCTGACCAGTCGGGAGGGAGCAACCCCAGGTGGTTGGCTGGCCAGGCCCCCCAATTGGGGCCCAGGGGGAGTGACCATGGGACGTTGGTAGCTAGCAGGATGGGGGTAGAGGCTACAGGAGGTTGGCTGGCTGACTCCTCCATTGGGGCTGTTAGGGGGGTCAGCCAGCAAAGGCAGAGAAGAGCCATGAGAGGTTACCTATGGGAGTGCACTGACGACTAGGGGGAAGCTCCTGTATTGAGCATCTGCTCCCTGGTGGTTACTGAGCTCCATAATGACTGACCAGCTGATCATTCTGGTTATTCCAGTCGTTTGGTTGTAATTGTTGCTTAGGCTTTTATATACATACTAGGGGCCTGGTGCATGAAATTCATTCACGGGTGGGGGGGAGGGGATTCCTCAGCCCAGCCTGCCCCCTCTCACAAATTGGGAGCCCTCATGGGGTGTCCTACTGATGGCTTAGCCCTGCTCCCTGCTCCTCTTGGGGAGCGGGCCTAAGCCACAGTCTGGCCTCCCTTTGTGGGAGGTGACCAGGCTAATCAGGGGAAGCCACCAGCCCCATCACCCCACTGCTACAGCCACTGCCAGTCACTGCAGCCACCAAGGTGCTTTTATCAACATGGACTCCAGTCCCTTCACCATGAAGAAATGACAAGTTTCTTTAGGCATTTTCAAGATGGGTCTTTCATAGGATATGACATTTCTTTCTTTTTTTTTTTTTTATTCTCACCTGAGGATATGTTTCCATTGATTTTTAGAGAATGTGGAAGAGAAAGGAAAAAGAGAGATAAACATCCAAGTGAGAGGAACACTTTGATTGATTGCCTCCTGCATAAGCCCTGACCTGGGCCCAGGCAAGGGAGGAGCCTGCAACCTAGGTACATGTCCTTGGTCAGGATTGAACCCAGACCCTTCATCAGCAGGCTGAGACATTATGGACTGAGCCAAACCAGCTAGGGCAGGATATGACATTTCTTAGCCCTCCAGCAGTGGACCTTCATTTTTTTTTCTCCAGGAGTGTGGTGGAAAAACCCTAGAACGCCTTTAGGGTTTCTTATTACCCAAGTTACTGAGAATATTCCCAGTGGTATACAGGGAGCTTAGCCAATGTGTGGTCAGAAAAGGTGTTTCCTCTGTAGTTCACTCTGATCACCGGCTGCACCCCTGCCCCTCCAATCCCAGTTCTACCCCTACCCAGGCCTGTAAATTCTGGCCAAGGATGCAGGCCTGGGCATAAGACCCCCAAAACCCTCTGATCACTGGCTTCACAGAGCCCAGGCCTCTGTAATCACTGGCTCTGATCCTGCCCCCTGCCATCACCGACTCTGCCCTTGCCCCACTGACAACCTCTGGCCAAGGCTAGAGGCCTGGGCAGGAGACCCCCAGGCCCTGCATTGCTGGCTCCATCCTTTCCCAGACCCCTATGATTGCAGGCTCCGTCCCTGACCCTTCAATCACCAGCTCTGCCTCTGCCCAGGCCCTGAGATCCTGGCTCCACCCCTGCCCCACTGCAGCTTCTGGCCAAGACTTCAGACCTGGGTAGGGGAGCCTCAGATCCCTGCTTTGCTGGCTCCACAGGTGCCCAGACCCCTGCGATCACAGGCTCTGCCCCTGCCCCTCTGATCACTGGCTCTGTGGAGCTCAGGCCTCTGCAATCTCCAGCCTTGCCCCTGCCCAGGCCTGAGGCCTCTGGCCCAGGCCTTATGTCTGGGTAAGGCACCCTCATACCCCTCTGATCACCGGCTCTGCCCCTGCCCCCTCCAATCACCGGGTCTGGTCTTCCCCATGACTGAGGCCTCCAGCAGGGCAGGATATGACATTTATTAGCCCTTCCAGCAGTGGACCTTGGTTTTTTCCTCCAGGAGTGAGGTGGAAAAACATTAGATTACCTCCTTCAATTATTACCCAAGTTACCAAGAACACTGCAAGTGGCATACAGAGAGCTTAGCCAATGAGCTGTAAGAAAAGGTGTTCTTCTGCAGCTCATGTGCAGAGGCAGGACTGCTAGTGTGTCCTGGCTGGCAGACTCCCTGTGTGTGTCTCTGCTCTGGGCCCACACCAGCTGTAGCACCGCTGGGGCTGGGGCTGGGCCAGGTCCCCTTGTGTGTGTGTGTGTCTGCTCCAGGGGCCCAGCAGTCACATCATGGGCCGCTGGGGCCAGGGGCGGGCTGCCCTGTGTGTTGTGTCTCCGGGCCTGAGCCCACCTCTAGCCCCTCCCCCTGAGTCAGTCGTGACTGTTACAGCATCCTAGCCTAATTTGCATATTACCTCTTTATATATATAGACAGATACCCAAGGTTCAGTGGTGGTAAAAATGAAGAATGCTTAGTTTATTTTATGCATGATATATGAAAATGAATTACAGAAAAATAATTATAAAACTTGTTTATTTTAGCACTCACTGGTGGTGTTCCTGCAAGTATTTCTGTCGTTGTTCCTGGACAGAATTAGTTACCCCTATTTTTTACCCCTCTATTTCAATCATAGATTAAGTATAGTAGTTTTTATTCTGTGCTATATATTACTGATTGTCTTTTATTATTTCAACTAGTGTCTGAGTGTACAAATTCATGGATATTAAAAGGAAATTAATTAGAAGAAATATTTTAATATCACTATTCACCCTTTCTCTATTATAGAAGTGTCAACCAAATTCATGACCAACAATGACAGATTGAAATACACACGTTCGATTGGTGCCAGTGATAGCTTTATATGCATCATGCATGTGTGAGTCAACTTAGCCTTTTATATATAGAGAATAAACTTGCTTAATTAGACCTGCTTTCTGATTTAGCTAACCTTTTTCCAGCTTAGTGAAGCACCCCAATTTCTCTTTCAGCTAATTGTCAGCAACACAGTAATAAAATCAACATGAAACACATTGTTTTTGTAGATCATGCAGGGAGAACAAAGGGTAAAATATTTAACTGCAGCAGTGTTTGACTATATTCTGTGCAGTGAGAAAATCTGAAGTCATTTTCAAGGTCCCCCATTTCTTACTTCGTTTCAGTTGGGTCAAATTTCTAAACTTTCTAAACCTCCATTTTCCTGCTAATGAAAAGTAAATAGGATTCCCCCAAGTCTCCTATCTACCTACTTCAGGACTTCTGTGAGGATTAAATGAGATAAGGCACAGGAAAACACTTAGATTAAAGTGTGAAATGTTTGCACCTGGCTATAAAGCAAGTCATGTCCCTGGGCTGAAGAAACTCCAAGGAGGCTAGTTGGTAGGGAGAGGAAGCCAGGAATTGCTACATGAAGTTATTAACTGGTGCCCACAGCAACTGTTTCTGGACTGGGCTAGGCTGTGGGCTGCATTTTGCACTTTGGTGTCTCAGCAGCTTTGGCTGCAATTAGGTGCGCTGTCACTCTGAAGTGGTGACAGGGTGTGTGTCCCACTTGGCAGAAGCCAAGTGTTTTTTTGTGGGCACCAGGTCCACAGTGCCAGTGAACATTACAGTAGCTCCAGTGTTGAGTGTCTTCCCCCTGGTGGTCAGTGCATGTCATAGCAACTGGTTGACAGTTGGACACTTAACATATTAGCCTTTTATATACATACTAGAGGCCCATTGCAGGAAGATTCCTGCAGAATAGCGGCTGGAGCAAAGCAGAGAAGGGAGCGAAACCTGCCGAGGTAGGCTTCCCTCCTGCCTCCTCTGCCCTGCTTGCTTTCCACCTGTCTCTGCCACTGCACTTGCTTCTCCACAGCCTTCTCTCCCTTCTGCAGTGCTTGGCTTTCTTCTACATTGTCTTCAGTCTTCAACCTAAGCCTGTGTATGCAAATTAACTGCCATCTTTGTGGGGTTAATTTGCATAGTCACTCTGATTGGGCTAGTGGGCATAGCAGAGTGACACAAATTTGCATGTTTCTCTTTTATTAGTGTAGATATATATCTATTTATATCTAATAAAGAGGGAATATGTTAATTGACCCTCACACCATTGCAAAGATGGTGGTGCCCACAGCCAATAAGGAGGAATATGCTAATTGACTGCCCCAACCTCAAATATGGCAGTGCCCACAGCCAGTATGCAGGGAATATGCTAATTGACTGCCCCACCCTCAAAGATGGTGGCATCCATAGCCACAAAATGGCAATGTCCAGTACCTTCAGCTTCGCTGGGGAGTCAGGTGTGCTCCGTGTGTTTGCCTCTGGAGTCACCCGGTCCCCTCAGTCTCTTAGCTGCCCAGGGCCAGCCAAAGGTGCCGGCAAGCCTTGGATGTTGGCTGCCCAGCCACCCAGGGCTGCCTGAGACGCAGATAACAAGGGCTGGCCAAGGCTTGCACTGCTGGCAGTGGTAGCAGCAGATGTATGATGAGGTGTCACGTTCCCCTGATTACCAGGTTGCCTCCTGCCCCTGAGGGCTCCCAGACAGTGAGAGGGGCAGGCTGGGCTGAGAGATGCCTCCCCTCCAGTGCATGAATATTCATGCAGTGAGACTCAACTATATATATAATAAATTATTTGAACTAGTATAGCATTTCTTTTTCATTTATATACATCTGACACATAAAATTGTTGGAAACTGCCAATGTGTGTCTGTGTATATATGTATACATATTTACCATATATACTGAGTAATCTATATATATGTATTTTTAATATCACAAAACATCACTCATTAGATGTTTGTTTTAGAACTAGAGGCCTGGTGCATGAAATTCGTGCACAGAGTGGGGATGGGGGGTGGGGATGGTGTCCCTCAGACCAACCTGCATCCTTTCCAATCTGGGATTCCTTGAGGGATGTCCGACTGCCCGTTTAGGCCCGATCCCTCAGTGGGATCGAGCCTAAATGGGCAGTCGGACATCCCTTTCACAATCCAGGACTGCTGTCTCCCAACCTCTTGCCTGCCAATTGCCCCTAACTACTCCCCTGCCAGCCTGACCAATGCCTAACTGCTCCTGTGCCAGCCTGATTGCCCCTAACTGCCCTCCCCCTGACAGAATTGCACCCCCCCAACTGTCCTCCTCAGCAGGCCTGGGTCTCCCACAACTGTCCTTCTCTGCAGACCTGGGTCCCCCACAACTGCACTCCACTGCAGCCTGGGTCCCTCCGAACTGCCCTGCCCTGCAGACCTGGGTCCCCTTCCAACTGTCCTCTCCTGCAGGCCTGGGTCCCTCCCAACTGCCCTCCTCTGCCAGCCTGGTCACTTCCAACTGTCCACCCCAGCCAGCCTGGTCCCCCCCATCTGTCCTCTCCTTGAGCCCTGGGTCACCCCCAACTGACCTCCCCTGCAGGCCTGGGTGCCCCCCAACTTCCCTGCTATGCCAGCCATGTTACCCCCAACTGTCTTTCTCTATGAGCCTGATCCCCCCCAACTGCCCTACTCTGCCAGCCTGGTCCCTCACAACTGTCCTCCTCTTCAACCCTGGGTCGCTCCCAGCTGACCTTCCCTAATTAGACTAGACATCTTCTGGAAGTCCTTCCAGACAAAGCCATGGTGGCAGGGGCTGAGTCAGAGGTGGTTACAGGCAATCAGACTGGAAGGGGAGGACAGTTAAGAGTGATCAAGCCAGCAGGAGAGCAGTTAGGGGTGATCTGGCCAGCAGGCAGAGGTGGTTAGGGGAAATCAGGCTGGCAGGGGAGCAATTAGGGGCATCAAGTTGGCTAGCAGAAGTGGTTAGGGGCAATCACGCAGGCAGGCAGGAGAGCGGTTAAGAGTCAGCGGCCACAGATTTTGAGAGGGATGTCCAGCTGCCAGTTTAGGACTGATTCCTGTGGGATGGGCCTAAACCAGGAGTCAGACTTCCCCCAGAGTGGTCCTAGATTGTAGAGGGTGCAGGCCGGGCTGAGGGACTCCCTCCCCCCCACCATGCACAAATTTCATGCACCGGGCCTCTAGTATAAAAATAAAATGGATAAATTTCATGTGCACTAAAGTAGTACTCAATGAAAGCAATGTAATCTATTAGAGACCTTTTAATGCTAGCATAGAGTATATGTTTCAATGTACTATTATAAATTTTTAAACTAATTCTAATATGGACTTGCTTATCATTCAGTTTTCAATGACTTCAGTACTCAGATGTCACAGAACTTGGAGGCCTTGTTTACTGAGATGGGAAAGGTGCAACAATTGTTCTTTGATCCTTGAAATTACCTTTGAAATAAGAAACATTCATAATCAAGAGTAAATATGCAAACTGGTTTTATTTTATTTTTTTAAATATATTTTATTGATTTTTTTACAGAGGAAGAGAGAGGGATAGAGAGTTAGAAACATTGATGAGAGAGACACAGTGATCAGCTGCCTCCTGTACACCCACTACTGGGGATGTGCCCACAAACAAGGTACATGCCCTTGACTGGAATCGAACCTGGGACCTTTCAGTCCACAAGCCAACACTCTACCCACTGAGCAAACCGGTTAGGGCCAAAATGATTTTATTCAGCTACTTAACATAAGCAATTGACCATTCAACATCTCAATATTTCAGCAATGTAATTTTTGTCTTTTGATAGATTCACATAAAACACAACCTCCTGACTTTAGCTAATAGCCTGAATGATTTTACCATTGTTCATTTTGAGTTATAGTCACATAAACTACACATCAGATAACACAGTGCAGTTGCCCAAATGTAAATATGGAAAGTCCCTTAAATATAAAACCAACACAGCAGAATATAAAAGCTTTTTTTATGTAGCCTTTCTTCATGGTGATCAGTTCTTCCTATGCCATGTGCTATGGCAATAAAAAACTTAACTGGTATCCCTTGTCTAGAATCCTTAGAAAACTGCAGCTGTTCATCAAGAACATTTTAGTTTTTAGCAGAGCTGCAGCTGTAACCCACATAATTCATGTGGTACATAGGAGCCCCATCTGTTGGGTGCTGCATTCACGGTTGACTAATCATCTGTGATAGAATTCCCATCTAGTTCTTTGTGCATAATACCATATTCTAATGAGTCCAGATCATTTATCCTGCATGGGTTAAGAGCAAAACATCATGCTATTTCCTCTGGAGAAATGCTCTAAAAACAATATTAGAAAGTAATTTCTTCAGAAGCAGAAATAAAACACCGGACATTTCAAAGTATTTGTCTTAGTATCAATCAATTAACAAACTACTAACGTGGACTTATCAGATTTTAGATCTATATGAATTTGTGTTGAAGATCCAGACATCTTCTAACACAACTTAATTCCTTGATAATTAGCAATAGTAACCCCTAACATTTATTGAGTGCTCACTACTGGATCAAACGCATCCTGAAAACACAAGGTATCAAAGTATGTAAGATATATAACAATTTTTACGTCAGCAGTATTATTATTATATTCTTATACTAATTGTTTAATTTAGATCATTAATACAATTATCCAAATTAGTATACTCTTATTATTAAACTGCAAGAGGATATAGCAATCAGAAACAAAAGTGATTTTTTTTGCCCTAATTATTCACTCATTCAGCAAGCACTTAATTTTATTTCACAGATTATGTACTCCAACCACTTTAAGCTCAAACAATAACAAGCAAGTTTGATTTGGGTTCCTTTGCTCTTACGTTGTTAAGGAAATTCTAGTATAATGTGTTATGAGCAGAGAATATTGTCTATGTATGCAACAAGAAACTAACCCACTGTACTATACTGGATATCATTTATTTGTGTTTGCTGACTCTGTATGTCTATTTCTGTTCTTTTGGTAACAACATCTTACCTTGTTTAGGGGAACTACCCTTTAACACGCTCACCTCTACATGGGTAGGAAGTCAACACAGTCTCCTCCAACATCAGGTGTATAATATAAGTGTGTCTGCCTGATAATAAAGAGCATTCCACCCTTCTAATCACAGGGCTTAGTTCAGAAGTATAAGGTAAGTCAGCCAACAAGACATAATCTTTGGACGCTATTAAAATGGAGAGTAAAGGAAAGTTAAATATTCCTTTGGACCAGAAACTGAGAGGATTCTAAGCTGGAATGGCCAGTGTCCTTAATACAGCGAGAGCTGCTGAGAACAGGCAGCACATATCAGGGACAGAAAGATGACATCCTGGTAGCATTGTTCCATGACTGAATCCAGCTGTGCTTTAAGCCATCCCTGGCCCTGGACGTTTAGTGATATGAATGAATGAAACAAACAAACAAACAAAAACAATAACACACCGTTTACTTTCCCTGAACCACTTTCATCTAATTCTCTGCCTCTTACAACATTATTTCTGATAATCACACACATATAGCCAAGGGAAAGACAGTGAATTTTACACATGCCTGCACATGTAGTGAAGCAGAGGGAAAGGAAGTAGAGTTCTGAGGAAAGGAAGACGGCACAGAAAAGAATCACAGTTTTGAAACCTCACATATGAGGTAGAGAATAAACTGTAAATGCTCTGCAAGCCTTTCCGAAGTATGCAAAGCCATGCATGTGCTGAGTTTGATAGGTTCTGGTGAAAGAATGTTAATCATGTTAAAGAAAGCCCATATTCTCATGAAGCTCAGCATTTATCAGCTAGAAATCATGCAGTGCGTGATAGCGTTCACACAATCTAAATTTCATTATTGCTTTAGCTTAGAATTAGAGGGAATAATGGAAAGATATTATACTGGACAAAAATTTCACAACCTGTGAAAGTGACTGATAAATTCTGTTTTCGTGGTTAGTTGTACGGGTCTGAGCTTTACACCCTAGTTATCGGCCACAAATACAAGGATTCACTCAGAGAGAAAATATCCTTCCTGACGCTCACATTTTCTTTCTACAACATCATTCATGAGCATATCAGAATGAATAAACATTATTCACTCTTGCAAGCTTTAGAAAATGCCATCAATAATGTACAACCTCAGATGTTTCATTTTCTTATTATCACACCAAAATCTCTGCACTAAATGAATAAAAGTGTGAATTCACCTTCTTAGTGCATGCTCTATTTTGCATACTTGTATTTCTTCCTTGCATGTCTCCTTTTTCACAATATTTCTTCAACTATCTTAACTCCTTTAAATTTATGATTGATGACAATAATACATCTTTCCTTAAGGTAAATTTTTTAGTAGTAATCCATCCATGGGATTATAGAGCTAGTCATACTATAAAAATTGCATTTTCTATTCAGTTGATATTGAGTGCCTGATTATATGGAAATTTCAATAGCTTTAATGACAAAATGACTTACAGTCAGGTAAAAGTCTAATATAAAAGTTAAGAAACTGAGCAATCTACAATAATAATAATGTTGTTATATTTTTAAGTAAGAACACTATTTTGTTATAACCAACAAGAAATTATTGGGATTTCCAGAAAATTTTTTTTATTAATTTAGTAAATTTTTGACAAACCAGTCCAAAAACATAATTTGTAAAACTTTAAAATTATTCTTTATTTTAATCCTCAAAATGTAGACTTGTAGAGATAATTATATAAAATTTAAACAGATTTGTTTTATCACCAGTTTTCTAGAAATATCCAAATTACATGAATTGAAATAAATTTCTCATATATTTTTACAAGTTTTCCAGCATCTCTTTTAGCCGTTTTTATACTTAGAATAAGGAAGACAGCTTATGTTTGCATAGATATCGTTAAGCTTTTTGTTTAGGATATGCTTCAGGATTTAGAAATTTTGGAAGAGATCTGGTATTTATTTTCAACAGTATTCTAATGGCCACAGTAAGCCCAATACTGACATTTACTTTAATACTTTCCAAAAGTAGTATCCATGACTGCATATTTATTTCATGATTTTCAGGTGACAGATAAAGTTTCCTGCATTGTATTAATTCCCTTGAGTAATTATATTATAGTCAATACTAGGGGCCCGGTGCACAAAAATTTGTGCACTCGGGGTGGAGGGAGTCCCTCAGCCCGGCCTGTGCCCTCTCACAGTCTGGGACCCCTCAGTGGATGTCCTATGATGGCCCCAGTCTGCCAGGCGCCTTGTGTGTGTATGTGTGTGTGTGTGTCACCACTGGAGACCTGCCCCCAGCCGCATCTGAGGCTCGGAG
>PVJC01024465.1:0-25535 GCA_004026665.1 Murina feae | reverse complement strand
CCCTAGGAGCAGTATCAGTGAAGAAATTCCTTCGGCACATGTTTGCAATTTCGCTGCCTGTGTATTCCTCTAGTATTTTTATGGTTTCCCGTCTTACGTTTAAGTCCTTTATCCATTTTGAGTTTATTTTTGTGTATGGTGTAAGTTGGTGGTCTAGTTTCATTTTTTTGCATGTATTTGTCCAATTTTCCCAACACCAACATGCTCAACTCTTAAACCTTCTTTCTACCCTCTCTCCTCTTTAAGATACTCACCCATCTCCCTTTCCCTATTCCTCCTACTCCTTCTCCTACCTCCCCCTCCCCTTCGCCCTCTCTTCTCTCTCCTTTCACTGCCAAACTGTACCTACTTCACTTATCATTCACTCAAACTGCTACCCCTTTCTTCACTGCTCATTAATTCATTTCAACCTGCTTCAAACCTGGAACTAATCCGTAAAAAGTCATCAATAGCTATTAAACGGCTAAATGCAATGTGCCCTTTCAGACCTTATGCCAAATAACCTCTTGGTAGCATTTGGCCCTATCGATCACCATTCCCAAGAGATAAATAGGCATGAGAAAGCATTATGAAGTGTCCCTGCCTGTCCGAATGCCACCACCTATCTGGTATGTTCTCCCCCTCTGCCTTACTGTTCCAATGAAAGCCCAGTTAGCTCTTTGAATGTTTCCTTGAATCCTTACAAGGTTAGTTTCTCCCTCCTCCCTGCCATGTCATGTCCCTTGTTCATACATATTATTATATGTGTCTCTGTTTTACATTCAGTTATTTATGGCGTTGGCCACCTAGCTAGACATAATCTGAGATCATTTAGGGTAGGGGCCACCTTTGCTCATCTTTATACTTTGACTCTCAACATATAATAAGCACTTGATAAGTGTTTATTGGATGGATGAATATATTCTGTTATGGTGCATATTAAGAGTTTAGAAATATGTTCATTGTCAATATTTGTGTGTGCTCATACCCCTTATCAAATTTCAAAACATAACTGATACACTGAGATTGCTATGAATCACTGAACTGACTGTCTTTGGTGCTGACTATTTAGTGCTAGTGAGAGGATCGAAGAGAAGACTGAGTTGGGAGAGTTCAAAAATGGAGAAACAGAGGAGAGCTTTTCCCCTGTGATCCCTCCCTGTTTTCCTTTCGCTCCCATGGCCTAGTTACAGAGAGCTCCTGAAATCCACCCTCCTGGGTAGAAGTGCCAACTTTAAGTTATAGCTGCACTTCCACATATTCTGTTCACCAGAATGAAATTAAGTGAGTCCCAGAATAAATTCACTTATAAAAATAACTGGAGGCCTGGTGCGCAAGAATTTGTGCACTTGGGGGGGTCCCTCAGCCCCCCCAAGTACTGGCAGCCATCAGCCTGGCTTGTGGCTGAGCATAGCTCCCCCTGTGGGAGTGCACTGATCACCAGGGGCAGCTGCTGCATTGAGTGTCTGCCCCTTGGTGGTCAGTGTGTGTCATAGTGACCAGTCATTCCCAGTAGTTCTGCTGTTAGGGTCAATTTGCATATTCCCTTTTATTATATAGGATAGAGGCCTGGTGCATGTGTGTGGGCTGGCTGGTTTGCCCTGAAGGGTGTCTCAGATCAGGGTGGGGGTCCCGCTGGGGTACCTGGCCAGCATGGGAGAGGGGCTGAGGGCCATTTTCTGGCTGGCCACAGCCCCTTCAGGATTGGGGTCTCTGCCGGGGTGCCTGGTTTGCCTGGGTGAGGGGCTGATGGCTGTTTGCAGGCTGGCCAAGCCCTCCAGCAGGAACCTTCACCCCATGAGGGTGGGGCCATCCTGGGTGAGGGGCTGATGGCTGTTTGCAGGCTGGGCACAGCCCCCAGTGAGGCTGGCTGGAAGCAGGTATCTGAGATTTATTTATCTTCTATTATTAAAACTTTGTTACCTTGAGTGGAGGCCATAGCCAGCCTAGGGAGGCAGGAAACTTAGCTTCCTCCATTGCTGGGGCAAGCAAGCCTCCTGTTTGCTCTAGCTCTATGGCTTCTATAATTGAAACTTTGTTGATTTGAGCAGAGACCACAGCTGGCTTAGGCAGGCGGGAAGTTTAGCTTCCTCCATAGCCAGGGCAAGCAAACCTCCTGTTTGCTCTAGCTTCGTGGCTGCCATCCACCATCTTGGCTGGGTTAATTTGCATATAGTACCTCTGATTGGCTGGTGGGCATGGCTTGACCAGTGGGTGTGGCTTAGGTGTAGCAGAGTGGTGCCTAATTTTATATTACTCTTTTATTAGGTTAGATAGCAAACAGAAAACAAGATAGGACAACAGCAAAACAACCTGACATCATTTGGGAGAAAAATGAAATATGTCACTTGTTAGAAAATTTCTGAAAGTTCTGGCATTTCTTTTAATAAAATAAAGTTTTATAAGAATGCTAGGGGCCCAGTGCACAAAAATTTGTGCACTCGGGCGGTCCCTCAGCCCAACCTGTGCCCTCTCACAGTCTGGGACCCCTCAGGAGATGTCCACCTGCTGGCATGCCTGGCCAGCCTGGGTGAGGGGCTGATGGCTGTTTGCAGGCTGGCCTAGCCTCCCAGTGTGGACCCTCACTCCACTGGGGTGTGGCAAGCCTGGGTGATGGGCTGAGGGCTGTCTTCAGGCTGCCCATAGTCCCCTCAGGGTTCGAGTCCATACTGGGGTACCTGGCCAGCCTGGGTGAGGGGCTGAGGGCCATTTTCAGGCTTTCAGGCTGCCCACAGCTCCCATTGACCCAAGGTTCCAGCGAGGCTGGCTGGAATCAGGTTTCTGGGGTTTATTTATCTTCTATAATTGAAGCACTGTTGCTTTGAGCAGAGGCCTAGGCAGGTAAGGAAGCCTCCTGTTTGTTTCAGCTACATGGCTTCTATAATTGAAACATTATTACCATGAGGAGAGGCTCTGACAGCCTAGGCAGGCAGTTGCAACAGAAGCCTGCTGTTTACTCCAGCTCTGTGGCTGCCGGCTGCCATCTGCACTGGGTTAATTTGCATACAGCCTCTTTGACTGGCTGGTGGGCATGGCTTGGCTAGTGGGCGTGGCTTAGGCATCCGGGAGAGATGGTTAATTTGTGTATTGCCCTTTTATTAGATTAGATATTAACAAATATATAAAATATGTACATTTGTAAATTTTCTCATTTAATTGCATTTTAGTAGGATTACTGTTAATTGTCAAAAATGTATGGATAATAATTTTCAGATATTTTCTCTTTACTTTATACATATATGACTCTTCCATGTATATTAGAATTGCCTTAAAGAAAGTGTATAACATATGGAGTTCTGGTGAAATAAAAATAAATAGAAATATTTTTGAGAAGATATTTGTACTGTCACTAGATTTTGTTCTTAATTGACAGTGCTCTATTTTTTTTGCCAGTACTGTATATGGCAGTTTTTACTTTCATTTATGAAAGAAAGTATGTGTTATGTCTCTTGTACTCTATGAAAATGTGCAGCTCTGGCAATTACACTGGATGGTTTTGCTGTAGTAATTAAAACACAGATGGAGCTCATTTCTTTCCCAAGTGTTTGATTGGCAGATTCTCTGTGATCAACACTTCCCTCAGCTGAACACATCAGCACCATCTGCCTCCACTCAGCTTGGAGAGGGTGGTCGCAGCACAATTTCCTGATCATAACATGAGCCAGTTTAAACAGAGTATATTACTCTTCCCAAAGCTCTGAAATTTTGCATATAAAATATAAGGGTTTTCATGATAGTTGGTTTGCAACTTATAGGAATATTCATTAATAAATATTTTGAAGTCTGCCACTCCTTTTCTTTGACTAAAATATTTACAGCATTCCAAAATCACTACATCTTAAAAAGTTCAAGTTGCTAAATAAGTTGAGTGGATGGAGCATTTTGTTTTTAGTGAGATTGTTAGAGATGATTTCAAATTGGGGTCCTATGTTTTGAACCATTAGTGCCAGCACTAGTTACAAGTAAAAATACTTGAGTAAGCTGCCTCTACAGCACTACAACACTTTAAAAGAATATGCTAATCTAAAAATTATTGTATATTTATAATAGTTAGAAATAGATTTGGATAAATGATACTTCTTTATTTAAATACTAGGGGCCCGGTGCACAAAAATTTGTGCACTCGGGAGGTCCCTCAGCCCAGCCTGTGCCCTCTCGCAGTCTGAGACCCCTTGGAGTATGTCCATCTGCTGGCATGCCTGGCCAACCTGGGTGAGGGGCTAAGGGCCATTTTCAGGCTGCCCACAGTCCCTTCAGGGTTTGAATTCCCTACTGGGATACCTGGCCAGCCTGGGTGCAGGGCTGAGGGCTGTTTTCAGGCTTTCAGGCTGCCAACAGCTCCCATTGACCCAATGTCCCAGCAAGGCTGGCTGGAATCAGGTTTCTGGGGTTTATTTATCTTCTATAGTTGATACACTGTTGCTTTAAGTCCAGGCCTAGGCAGGTAATGAAGCCTTCTGTTGGCTTCAGCTCCGTGGCTTCTATAATTGCAACTATGTTGCCATGAGCAGAGAGAGGCCCAGCTGGCCTAGGCAGACAGTTTACTCCTGGTGCAACGGAAGCCTGCTGTTTACTCTAGCTCTGTGACTGCCGGCCTCCATCTTGGCTAGGTTAATTTGCATATAGCTGCTCTGATTGGCTGGTGGACATGGTTTAGGTGTCCCATAGAAATGGTTAATTTCAATATTACTCTTTCATTAGATTAGATTAGGATAAGAAATGGATTGAAATTTATGTTCATCAAATTTTAATGCAGATCATTGAATGTGGGTTGAGTATTATGTTGAAAAACATACATTTAAGATATCAGAGGGAAGGTAGGAGAGGGTGGGGGTAAGGGAGAGAGAGAAAGCAAGGGACTTGTATGCATGCATATAAGTCTAACAAATGGACACAGACACCAGAGGGGTGAGGGCATGAGTGGGAAGGGGCAATGGGGAGGGGATAAGGACACATACCTTAATCAATAAAGGAAAAAAAAGACATTGGAAGCATAGAAAATAATGACATCTTTAAAAAGGAGATTAAGAAGATAGTTATTTATTGGCCTAGAGCTATATTTTGAGATGTTTGCTTTTGCAAACATATAGTCTGGATTTGTAAAGAATACATATGTATTATACATAATAACATGAATTCTGTACATAATTAAATAATAAACTGATTTGAGATCCCCTTTACTGTCCAAATGGATAAATAATTATTGTTGCCAAGATGAAAAACATTCTGTGTAGTACTTATGGGGAAACTGAATGAATTAGACTATTGTTCACATAATTTAGAGCAAAGAATAAAAGAATTAGGTAGAAGAACATTCTGAAAAACCCTGTAATACACTCATTATTTGTGGTTCCTGTGGAGACCCACTTATGGGTAACAGTGACTTTTGGACTTTGGCAAGAAGTTGACGTTTAAGTTTGTAAACCTAACCTCTTCACAGTTGGAGTGAAAAACACAATGCATCTGGAAGTGAACCAATGGAGAAGAAGGGAAATAATTATAACTGTATAGAAATTTATCATCAATTACCAGAAACCTTTCAAGATAAGCTTTGAATTACCCTCTCATTATGTTCGAATATATAATCACCTCTATTTAGCTTGGAATTTTTCAAGGTAAGGGGTGGGAGAAGTAAGAAAAGAGTGACTAGTTATTTAAAACGTGTTTTAGTTTACGTCGTCAACATTTATCCGGAGGCGCCTACATTCTCATCAGGGAAAGGCTGTAACCGTTTGGATCCAGCAGACGGGGGTAAGTTCCATAAACAGCGTGCTGTGCGAGTTCAGGGCAGGGAGGCCCCAGATGAAGAGGAGCCCAGGCGGAGTGAACGCTCTCTCTCAGGTTCCCCTGCTGCACGTGCGCTGTCTTCTTTCCCAACCTGTTTCTTCTTTCTGTGTCGCCTCCATGGAGGCAGCATTTTCGGTATAGTTTACATTTGCAAACGGTCCACATTTATTGCGTACTTACTGCAGGCCAGGCACTTTTCTGTGTACTTTTCTCATTTCATTCTCACAGCAATCCTATGAGAAAAGCACTAGTATTGTTACCATATTTTGCAAATGAGGAAATTGCCTAAAATGACCCAGCTAATCCAATAGTGGCATCGGGGTTACTCCCGGCAGAATGCCAGATTACTGTATTACTGTATTACTGTAGTGCCATCTGAGCCCACCCAGCTTCTAGAACTGCCCTGAGTGTGGAATGAATTTCCCCCCATCCCACCCCCTCTGGATTTAATCCCAGGGAAAGGGAAGCAGAGGAGACTGAGAAGAGCACCTCACGATGAGAAATTAAGGGAAGAGGAGCTGAGAAGGACAACTGTAGTCAGGAGAGACTGGGCAGGGAGGAGACTGTTTAACGCAGGCACCTCTTCCCCCCTCTCCCCCCGCACCCAGACTCCCTGCATGGTTGTCCCTGGGCTCCTCCACCTGATCCCTGTTTATGCCCCTCTGTCTGTGTCCAGTCTAAAGGCGGATAGGTACCCTAGAGACAGTGTGAAGAAAATACTTCTTAGAGGAAAGGAAGTTTCATTTTATTAATTGCTTTTCCATTTAAAAGAGATTGCTGAGCACCTGGACTCATTGTTGACTAGGATGTGGAAAAGCAAATCTCTTACTCAAAACATGACAGCATGTGCACAGTCCTGAGAGAATGTGAGTTCCCTTGTCTTGGTCCCAGTTTCGCTCTAACCTGCTCTGTCTGATTCTTGGTTTCCTTGTGAGTAATATGAAGGATCTGGGCTAAAAGTTCTAGTGTCCCTGCCAGCTCTGAAAAAAGTTGGTGATATAAGGAGCTTACAGTCTGTCTGAGCAGACATGAAAATATTAAAATATGTATAAAAATTAAATACAAGGAAAACATATATAGTGAAAGAAAGAAGAATAGATGTTGTCCATGGGGGTATGGGGATTGATTGCAGAGGAAGTTGCTTATTGATATGGTGCTTACACAGGTGTATAATTGGTTAGAAATCCCTGAATTATATATTTAAGATATGCATTTCATTCAAACAGCAAAGGAAGAAAATGTTAAATAATGTAATGAGGCATGTTAAAAATAGAATCTCCAATCATTGTGGAAGTTCCAAATAGCAAACTCCAAGTAAGGACAACAGATTCTAGACAGGTGAGCTACATTAGGAAGGTGGCCTGAGACAGCCCAATAACAGACCCCATGTGTGATAAACTATCACTTTGCTTCCCTTCACTATTTTTGTTTCTTGAAATATCTATAAGACTATTTGATTTTTTTCTTTTATTCTGGTCTTCTTAAAATTGCAGTACACTTTTTATCCTTTTTTAAAAAATTAGCTGTTGCTATTTCTTCAAAGGGCCCTCCCTACTTTCTTTGTTTTTGAAATTTGGCAGTTACTATAAGAAGCTCACACTAGACAGTTCTTGTCACATAGTTAACACTCCATAAATATTAGTTCTACAGAACGGTTGAGTTTTTTGTCACTATTCTACAACTTTTTGTGTACTTCCATCTACTCCCACCCCTTTTCTATAGACAGATGATGTGTTTGTATATTTTTGACTGTTTCTTTAAAATACTTTTGTATTTTTAATTTAAATTCTTACCTTTGGTTAAAATCGTAAATGATTATTTCACTGCAAATAGCACAATAGTTGGTTGAAAGTGATTCTTTGGTTATGTCCAGTCTAAAACTAAAAAAAAAAAAAAAAAAAAAAAAGATTGTTGGCAATGGGTGATCTGCTGTGTCGATGACATCAGTGCTAGAAGACAATATGATTAAAATGTCTTGCATTAAACAAAGTGGGAAGGTTGAAGGAGAGGGAGTAGATGAAAGAAGCTGGAATAATGCTCAACTTGAACGATGAGTATTAAGCATGGAAAGAAGCACAGGTGAGGGGGGAGCAGCCATGTCCGTCATGCTCATGATGCTCCTAATCTACACTATCCCAGTTTCATTCATGAAATTGGGCTGATGTAGATTTTTGCTGGTGTGAATTCCAGGCCATGCTGATTTAGTCCTGGTTATTTTTGGTCTCCTTTTGCCTCAGTCCCCTAAGCTCTTAAAGTCCATGCTCAATATTACTTGTTTCCAAAACCCAAAAGACAGCACTGACCCCAGAAAGTTAGGGGAACAACAGAGAGTAGAATGGTAGGACCGGCTTCAATAGTGGGGGTGGCAAGTAAAGCTGAGGTGGACAAGGGACACAGCCACGATGTGACCAAGGCGTGGTTCGGAAGGCTGCTCCTCACTGCCCATCCCCAGCAGGTAAATTTAAACTGGTCTCACATGCTCAGGCGGCAGGGAGGGGAGAGGATGTGAGCACAGTAACTTACATGATGATAACCCTGGCCCCCAGGAGAGCTGTCTAACTCCAAACTGCCCAAGCAGTTTAGTAAGACTTGATTTTGATCTCTAAACGTAGTTAATCTAAGAGTTTTTTGATAGAGCAGGAATAAGTTATAGACAGTGTCAGTGTCTGAAGTTGTAGGGATAAAAGGATGGGATTTGAAAACTTTCATGAAGAGACAAACATGTTGCTAAGGCACTTTGTACAACTTTCAGAATTTTGATTCTTTCCGGTATAGTTCAGTGGGAATCCACTCCCCAAAATGAATGAATCCCCAGCTGGGCATGAGCACCAAACAAGGCTCTCTGAAGGGAGCTATTTTTTAAGGTCCTGGGTTATTAAAATCTAAATGCCAACACCAGAGTGCAGAGACTGTAGCACGTTATAAATGTTTAAATTTCATTTGTTAAACTCCTCTTAGCACAGCCATAAAACAAAGTGGCTGGGTGTGCAATGTAATTTGAGGATAACACAGAAGTTTTCCCACTGCCAACCTCCCATAATTTCTGAATTTTGAATATTTAAGCTTTACCAAATGGATGTGATAGAGGTTATTTTACAGAATTACTTGTACAATATTGAGAACTAAAAACTTCTCAAAAGTTATTTCTTTGGAATAGAAAATTTTGGTCGGGGAAGAGGATGAATGAATGAAGTGTGTAGAGTCACCAAGATAGAGAAAGTATAAAGAAAAAGCGTTAGCTACTTCAGAATTAGATCCCTTACATTTATATGTTTTGTCACCATAGCAGAGAGTTTTCAAACTATTAGAAGCTGTTACAGAATAGAATAACATAATAATGTTTATTCACAACACTGACTTGAAATAATAATAAATTGTTATAAAACCCTACTAAACCTAACAGAAGAGAGTTACAAGACAATGAAAAACTTTTTTTTCAAAACATAAATAGGAATTAATGGTATGTGATGACCCAATTTTTTTAAAAAAATATTTAAGTCAAAACTTAAAATAGTTCTTTTCTCCTTGGAGTGTTTTGAGTGTGACCATCATGCAGAAGTTGGTGTGGGAAATAGACATGAAAGACTTAACAACTGGATGATTCAGGCTATCTTGCATCTGTGACTTGATTCCTGGAAGGAACACTGGAGCAGATGCCAAACTACAGTCAGGGAAAGCAATTAAGACCCAGTAATCTTAGTGTGCTTGACTAAGAATCAGAGTTTGGATCCTCTCTTTTCCCCTGGGCATATCCCCCCCCCACACCCCCCTAGAATGGACATAAGGAAAGAAACTGAAAATGACTCCAGCTCAAGCTCTAACTTCTACTGGTTCTGAGTTTAAATATACAATTAGCCCTTACATCCCATGCTGGCTGTTAATAGACCCAGTGTCACACAGCAGAGTCCGAACTTGTGATGGTGCAGTCACAGAAAGGGAACTAACTCAAATAGAGTCAGGAAGACTCTATGAGAAAGGAGGCAGTTTTCCCCAGCTCTCTACTTTAGAAAAAAAATATTTACCCTTGCATTATTTTATCTTTTCTCTGTGTGTTTCAGTTTACTAAGCAGTAAGTTGGTTTAACTTAACATTTTTGCTTTATTGTTGTTAGGAACATTGGAAATGGAAACATTGAAGATGACATTTGATTTATTAAAAACTCACAAAATTTAGCAGATGGTGCAGGGAAGCAGCATTAAGGATGCTACTTGATCCTTAATTCAAGACCATTCTTGACGCTGCATCTGGAGGAAGAGCTGTGCCAGGAAAAACGCTGTTGAGTTAAAGACCATGTTACTCATAAATATTCAGGAACATAAGAGACAAGTGTTCATGAGCACAGTAGTTATATGAAACCAAATAGATATTCCACAGGATAAGGTTTCCACAAGCATTTCTAAATCTGTAGTATTTACTCATGTAACATTTTTATAAACCTGTGGAGTGTAGGATTTTGTAGTGAATCTAGCCAAAACTTTATAGTTGCGTTGCTTTATCTTATTCATTCTCTGTACAAATGAAAGTTGTCATTTGTAATAGTCCCGGGATAAATAATTGTATATTTAAACTCCCTCACACTAAATATAGACTCTCCAAGTTTTTGTCTCTAAATATTTCCCAACACTTACAACATTAAAAAGCTGCGTACACTTAATTATTACGGGAATAAGTGCGATTGCTGGCATCTGATTACTGTCCCTGTTGTTTAGTTTATTATTTTGCTATAGCCACTGTATTTGTGAGTTTTTATGCTTTCTGCTTAATACAAGCTAATTGTATTTTTTTTTCCCAGTGAGGAAAAGAAGGCTGCAAAGCAGTATTGAATACAGGTGACATGTTTCATAATTAGGTTTATGACAGTAGAAATAAGTCACTTAAAAATTCATCAGCTCTATTGACCTTTGCTTTTTTAATTAAGAAATGTAAGCTCTTTGGAATAAAGACTCACTCTAAATAAACATGTTGCTATAATCCATGTAGTTAGCATATTGTTGCTAGGTCTAAACCTGTATTGAGATGCCAAGTTAGACTGGTCAGGAAGTTGCCCGCCGTTGATAGAAGTACTGGTTTGATGAGAGGCTTGTGTGGGCTTCTTAGGATCCCAGAGACTCAGCAGCTGGAGAGGAAGAGCCTTTTCTACGTCAGCCTTGATTCTCTGTGAGAGGCCTGCAGGCTTCTGGCCTGTAACACAGCAGCCTGTTCCGTTAACAGAAAAAGGAACGAGTCTATTTTAAGCCATTCCAAATACATGAATTAAATGGCTAATAGTTTTATTTTTAAAATCAAACATTTCCTTAGAGAACTTGGAGAAGAATCCTTGGGCAATGGAACTCCCTAATACAGGTGATTTAGATGCTGTGTTATCTTCCCTTCAACATTGCAAATTTTAGACCTAAGCTTTGGGTGAGAGATGAAATAGTACTCAAATCAAATATATTCTTAATAGGTCAGGAGAATGACTCAGAAGAGAATCATGGACAGTCTTAATGTGAACCAGGCTGTGTGCTGTTTGTGTGTGAGAATTAATGCTGAGTGCCAGGTTTTAATGTCAGTTGGACATTTAATGCTGGAAAGACCATTCAATGTGGAGTCATCAGCCTGTGTGAAGTTAGCCAAGTCATGGAACCTCTTTGAGTCTCAATTTTACCACAGCTAGTAAAAGTATGAGAAAAACTACTACTTTCTAGAGTTAGAGAATTATGAGAAAGAAATGAGATTGTTTGTGAGAGTGACCTGTGCATTGTAAGACTGATTTTGAATTCTGGCTATATCATTTTGGCATTGTAAAATCTTGGGTAAATTTCTTAACCCAATAAATTATTGTTTTTCACAACTTAAAATAAGGATAAGAATACAGAGTTTACAAACTGATTGCTAGAGAATAAGACCTCAAAAATGACACTTTTATTTTTACTAAATCTCTACAAATGTACTGTCATCTGGAGATTTAAAATAATGTAATAAAATTTAATTTTGTTTAAAGTTATTAATGTCTATTTCAATATGTATTTACTTTTACCTGAAATCTTGTTACTCCACACACTGTCTTATAAATAAGAATAATTTTTAAGCTTAGTATTTATGTAGAATGAGAAGCTTCCTTCCTGAATGGATAATGCCCCCTCTATAAGTAATGTTTTAGCATTCTGACACAAGGCACTTGAGGAAGGAATGGATTTCTAGAACTCTTTCATTGATTTTAGTTTTCTCTAATTAATACAATTTAAATTGTTTTGTTGGTGGACTTGGTGTAAAACAAGAGAAGCTGGTATGAATTTATATATCTAGATAGTTGTTTGTTTGTTTTTTAACTTGAGAGGTAGAAAGCATTGAAGGACACTGAGCTGCTGGTACCCTGTCAAGAGAAAGCATTTGAGATGCACCAGGGACTGCCGAGGCCTTGCAATTTGTTTAGAGAGTCTACCCCAAACCTTTCTTAAGGTAATGGGGTTAGCATCCTGTTGGGACTGCAGTCTTTAAGGACACAAATTTGTTTCTAAATGTTCTGGCTAGTAATGCTGTGCTCTTCGGCAAGTTTTACTAGTACAATGTAACTTGGCCGTCTTGGGATGGAAAACACAGACCTCAGATCTCTCTTTTTATCTGCTGGATTAGGGAACTGGAAGATTTTAACAGAAAGTAGTCTGTCTTAAGAGAGAGTTAAAATCAGTTGCTGATCATCTTTGTTCTTCATTGATGGCATCACTGAAGGAATGTGTAACCCAAATTTAGAATACAGTGATATATAGTTGCTTTTATAAGCCAATCAACCATGTGTGGAAAATTTACTGTCCTCAATTTTTACTACTTAAAGAAAAAAAACTATACTAAGATGTATTTTTAGTTTAAGCATATTGCTTGGTAATTAAAAATGCTCTGAACCAGTTAGTTTGGTTAGAATTCATTATAAAAGGAATAAACTATTTGGTTCTTCTCTTTTCTATTCTCTTTCAACAGCCATCTGTTACTTCCTTGGAGGAACAATATAGGCATTTGAGACATTATGACCCTTAGTAAATGAGACAAGATAAAAACTCTTAGTAAAGATGTTTCATGACAGATTCCTGATCATATTTAAATATTTTTATTCATTTTTAAAATTACATCCTAATATGATTAATGACTAAAGTAAAAGTAAATATTGCTTTTAGAAAATGTCTATGTACTTGAAAAATCCCAGTCTGTTTTTGTGAAGTATATTTTTTATCACTAGTATTCCAATGGAATGTGAAATATAAATTACAGTATCTTTTGAAGATCACTAAGAGTTTAGTATAAAAATTACTCTTGAGCTACATTAATTTGGAGGAAAACAAATATTCCATGGTAAAACTGATACTTATTGTAATTTTTTTCTTTTGAAACTCTTCTCACTATTTTATAAAATGATCTCTTCATTTCTTTTTCTTCTTGGATGTGTTATATTGATTGTATGTACATTTACCGCACCTTGATGGCTCCTGTTTATGTCTGTTCGGTGGAACCACAGGGTTTATACCCTAGGGAACACTGAGTTGGGCATCACAGCTCCAATCTACTACTCATTCTCTGATCGCCTACTGTAAGTTGCTTAAACTCCCCGAGCTTCTATTTTCTCATCTATAAAATGGGCTGGGAATACACATCTAGGGCAGTGCTGAGGGTTACATGAGATTGAATTGCATATGACAATGTCTGGCATATAGAAAATGCTTAAGTTTATTTCTCTAGTTCATAGATGGAAATGAATATGTTAATGTTTGAGTTTGGGTTTGGTTTGAAATTAAATATGTGCTGATATCAGCTGTGGCCTTGATCATTTATTTGATTGTTGGTCATTGCTTTTTACTAAAAACAAAACAAACAAAAAACAATGAAACTGCATAATCTCTAAGGTAGTATGATATCGCTCTCAGCCAAGGCTAAAAATAC
Organism: Murina feae; assembly: GCA_004026665.1. Lineage (NCBI taxonomy): Eukaryota > Metazoa > Chordata > Mammalia > Chiroptera > Vespertilionidae > Murina > Murina feae. Next base: position 11,858 of record PVJC01024465.1, on the reverse strand, counting down.
ATGACTTAATCAATAGCATTTGCAGATAAGAAGTTCCTACCTCAAAAGGTTATTTAATTTATTTATTGATTTCAGCGAGAGGAAGGGAGAGGGAGAGAGAGATAGAAACATCAGTGATGAGAGATAATCATAGATCAGCTGCCTCCTGCACACCCTCTACTGGGGATCAAGCCCGCAATCCAGGTATGTGCCCTGACCGGAATTGATTGAACTGTGTCCTCCTGGTTCGTGGGGCGATGCTCAACCACCAAGCCACACTTTCCCAGTAAACATAAGCTATTGCTGATAAAACAGTAAAACCCTTGTGATAGATATTGGGAACTACAGATTTCAGGTAAATGTCATAATATAAAAAATGTTTTCTAGATATGCCAATTTAGGCTAACTTAAAAAAGTCATGTTATCTGTTTAGGCTAAGCTTTAAAAAGCTATAATGAACAATTTAAAATGGCTAAATTTTGGGAATATATGTTTTCACATAAACAAGTACCCCCTTTGGATCTTTAACGTGTAGTCTTTAAATAAAAGGGCCAAAAATCAACAGATAGGAGCTTTTTTATTTTAGAAAATGGTACTTGTGAGAAATACAGCTCATCCTTGAACATTGCACAGGTTAGGGGCACTGATCCCCACCACCACCCTGTGCAATAAAAAAATGTGCATATAAATTTTGATTCTTGAAAATCTTAACTATAGCTTGCTGTTGCCCATGAGCCTTACTGATAAAATAAACAGTTGATTAATAGATATGCTATGTTATATGTATTATATATAATATTCTTACCATAAAGTAAGCTAGAGAAAAGAAAATTTTTAAGAAAACTAGAGGCCCAGTGCACGAATTCATGCACTGGTGGAGTCCCTCGGCCTAGCCTGTGGGATCGGGCAAAATTGGCTCTCTGACATCCCCTGAGGGGTCGCAGAGGGCAAGAGGGCACAGGCCAGGCCAAGGGACCCCACCGGTGTATAAATCAGGGCCAGGAAGGGACATGGGAGGTTGGCCAGCCGGGGAGGGACCGCGGGCAGGTTGCAAGGCGTGTCCGGCCCATTTCAGTCCAGATCAGCCAGACTCCAGCAGCAAGCTAACTCCTGGTGGTCAGTGCACATTTTAGCTACTGGTCAACTAGTTGACTACCCCCTGGTAGTCAGTGCATGTCATAGGAAGTGGTTGAGCAGCCTTAGTATATCATTAGCATATTACGCTTTGATTGGTTGAACAGATGACCGGACACTTAGCATATTAGGCTTTTATTATATAGAATTATAAGGAAGAAAAATAGATTTACAGTATTTATTGAAAAAAATCTGAGTATTAGTGGACCCACGCTGTTCAAACCCATGTTGTTCAAGGGCCAACTGTAATCTTGAATATGCCTTGTCTCTTATCCAAATTTATATAAGTTGTACTATCTTTAGAAATCTCAGAATCTAGAAAGAAATTTACTTAGTTCCTGTTTCTGGGCCCTGGTATTGGGTCAGTATTCTATAATTTTCTCCAAATCTAACCTGGCCAATTTGACTCAGTTAGTTGGAGCATCATCCCATGCAGCAGAAGGTCATGGGTACAATATGTCTCTCTCACATCTCTCTCTCTCTCTCCCTCAAATCAATAAATTTCTCTCAGTCTACTTGGTAAGTATTGCTGTCTGTAACCAGGGTGGCATGCACTAGTGTGACCATATTGATTATATGGCTAGTATTAATTCTGATTGATCAGTACTTATATAGCAACAGTTGTTTAATATTTTGAATGTTACCTCTGCCTAGAACTATTTATATCTATATTTGCATTCTTGTTTTCTCATGTAAAAGTAGCATAATCTTCCTTTGTATCTTTTCTTTGTCTTTCACTACAAGAAGATTGAAATCATTAGAGTGAGATGGTTTATACCATTTGGCTAGATTTTTCTGTGGAAAAACTATAATATTTGCTGGGTTGTGGCTTAATTTGTCACTATACGGTATATATCTCTGTACTTTATACAGTGCATGGCACCTCTCCACTGAAATGGGTGGTTGGGTCACTTTCATCATTGTTTATTGACTTTTTCATGTTTTGCTTTTAAAGTATAGTGCTCATAGTGCTTATCTATTCTTCTTCATGACTATTACCTGAAATTCCTCTGATGAGAGGATACCCTAGAAAGTCCTGATCATTAAGTTTGGGTGGTAGAACTCTCTGTTGGAAATTTGATAATATTAGAAATCAGAATTCACGTTCATAAGGAGAAGTTAAATAATCTTAGTTAGGTGATTTGACCTAACAGGTGATTTGACACCATCAAATGTTCAAGTTGCCAAGAATGTGGCTCATGGCTCTTTCCTAGTAAATTGTCTATATTTCTGAATAATACTTGTTTACTATTAATTAAGAACACTGTACATATTGAACATTTTACTTTGGAAAAAATGGATGTCTGAAATGAGTCTCACAAATTTTACAGGAATAATGTTTTTATCATCTGTTAGCCCTTTGACTCTGCTTTTTGGGTTATCTGAGAGTCTTAGGGTTGCAAGGTAACTCAGAAGCCAGTGCTCTCAGTTTATAATTCAGAATACGAAGTTCAGAAAAGTTAAGCTACTAGTCCGGGGATAGGTAATTTTCAAATTCTGTGTCAGCTCTGGTCCCCTAGGATTTTTGCTACTTGAAAGCCATAGATTTGTCATTCTTCAAGGTCATTAGAGCAAGGTCAAATAGCTAGATTGTGGCAGAGCCTGTATTAGAACCTGTTCTTTGGGTTTCTCATTTTCATTTATCCTAGTCATCTATACTAATAAAAGGGTAATATGCTAATTAGACTGGACATCTTCCAGACATCCTTCTAGACAAAGCCACAGTGGCAGGAACCAAGGCAGAGGTGATTAGGGGGCAGCCAGGCTGGCAGGGGGCAGTTAGGGGGCAGCCCAGCTAGCAGAGGGGCAGTTAGCAGGCAGCCAGGCTGGCAGGGGGGCAGTTAGAGGGCAGCCAAGCTGGCAAGGGGGCAGTTAGGGAGTGACCAGGCCAGCAATGGGGCAGTTAGGAGGAGACCAGGTGGCAGGTGCGGCAGGGTGGCAGTTAGGGGGCGATCAGGTCAGCAAGCAGAGGCAGTTAAGGGCAATCAGGCAGGTAGGCAGGCGAGCAGTTAGGAGCCAGTGGTCCCAGATTACAAGAGGGATGTCCTGCAGGGATCGCGCCTAAACCAGCAGTTGGACATCCCCTGAGTGTTCCCGGATTGGAGAGGGCGCAGGCTGGACTGAGGGATCCTCCCCCACACCCCATGCACGAATTTCATGCACTGGGCCTCTAGTTTTATTATAAACCGCATGGAAACTTTTATATTGATTATACTTTTAAACTTTGTAATCCATTATGTAGGCATAAAGAGTTAAGATCCTGACATTTGTATTACATGCAAAGAAAGTGAAAATTACCTTGTTAAAAATACCATGCTTATTATTCATGTTTGAAAATGCAGAAAAGAGAAATGTAGCTTCATATGCATATTTTCAAAGTATGACCCTTCATTACTGAGTTTTTCTGCCAAGATACTATCAGCTTTTTAAAGGACACATTTCAACATGGATTAAATCTTTGGGAATTAGCTTGAATTATTTATAGGTAATTGTCAGAACATGCATATATCCATGTGTGTGGAATAGAAATATATTTATCCATAGCTAAGAATAATTGTTTTTATTATGATGTTAGGCATAATACAACTATATTTCATATAGTTTTTAAGCCCAGTGGGTGTAGTTTGTACATTTCCCTGGGTATCCTTCTTGGCACACTGTAAATATCTAACAATGATAATTCTTTCCCCATGCAGTATTCATTTTAACTAGAAAAAATTTACTGCTGAGCTAATGTGGTACAATTTTTAAAATATGTTAAGATGCTAAATGAATTTTTTGGTACTCTGTTATAGTGTCATCATTTTTTATAGAAGCTCGTCTGTCTCTTCCTCTCTTTCCCTCTCTCTCCCTTGGATACACAGACTGCACCTCCCTCCAGTCATTTGCCTTGGGGAAAGGTAGAGGTAAATTATACCATTTTTATCAACTCTGCTTCCCACTATTTATAAGCCATGTTTGCTTGTTTTTCTTAGATGATGTTATGAAGAGGGATCTATCTTCATCAGATTGAGTATTTATTAGTTGAGGGTTTCTGCCTGTAAGGAGCTCTTATGTTGAAACAATACGGATATACAAGAAACAGTTCAAGTACCTAACTTGTTACATAAAGGTCATCAGAGCCACAGGATATCAGGGAAGGGAAGGAACACATTGTGAGGATCAAACACTGTACCAATGGCAACTGCACTTTTCTATTTTGTTAGAGCCACTGAGATAAAATGGCATAAAAGTATGTTTGATATCAGGTCTTAATAGGCTTAATATTATATATTTGCCAGATCTTGTTTGCAAGATATTAATTTCCTAGAACACATCGTTGTGTGTTTAATATTACATTCATTTGTCTTCAGTACTTGAAGGGCCACTAGAGATTGGTTTCTTCATATTCCAGATGAGTGAAGTCCAGAATTACCCAGGTGAAGGATGGTGGGTTCCCCACTCCCGTTCCTAGGAGCCCACATTTCCTGAGAAAACAGCCTACATTGAGCTGTTTGTGATTGGTCAGTAAGCTAATAGAGTTTAATAGCCAAATACAAACTTTATTTTTATGTGTTTGTGGGAGCAAAATGCGGAGGTACTGGTATCTCCTATTTGTTTTTGCTTCTTGATTTCATATTGAGTAGAATCAAAGGCATATATAATTAATTTAATTATTGAATGTGTTTGGCATTAAATGGTTCCCATCTTTTGTTTTTTAAAGTTTTAAAAAAAGGTGGATTTGAAATGTGCTCTTTAATGATACAGTGATATTTGGTTAAACAAAAAATTTTATGAATATATTGGAACTCTCTTGAATGTCATGCCAGTTTATTTTTATTTTTTAATATATTTTTTATTGATTTCAGAGATGAAGGGAGGAGAGAGAGATAGGAACATCAATGATATCAATGATGAGAGGGAATCACTGATCGGCTGCCTCCTGCATGCCCCCTACTGGGGACCAAGTCCACAACCCTCAGCATGTGCCCTGAGCAGGAATCAAATGGTGACCTCCTGGTTCATAGGCTGACACTCAACCACTGAGCCACTCTGGCCAAGCCATGCCAGTTTACTGATATACTTGGCACATATTAGTTTGTTTTGTTTTGTGATTGTGTAATATTTCTCTTTTTAAAAAATATTTCCCCTGTTTTTCCCCATTGACCCCTTCTAGCCTGCCCCAGGCTCCCACTCCAGGCCTTCGCCACCCTATTGTCTGTGTCCATGGATTATACATATGTGCATACAAGTTCTTTGGTTGATCTCTTTCACGCCCCCACCCCCTAACCGGACGCCCCCTCCTTCTCTCTGAGATTTGATAGTCTGTTCCATGCGTCTATGTCTCTGGATCTATTTCGTTCAGTTTATTTTGTTCATTAGATTCCACATATGAGTGAGATCATGTTCTCCCTTCTTTTAGCTTAACCTGAGTTCAACAGAGTTTGTTAGAATACTGGTGGGGGCAAAAGCAGCTTTAGAGTTGTTTTGTATGGAAAATCATACAATAATTAATACATAATAATAGAAGAAATGAAGTATGTTTCGCATACTCACAACTGTAAACCTACTTTTGCTCCACCTTGTGTTGTAGTTTACAGGTAGCTCACGTGTATATGATGTGAATTTTCTTATCTGTTAATTTAGCAAATTTACTGATGTGCTGCTGTGTGTTGGGCAGTGTGCTAGGCATTGGGGGTGCAGTAGTGAACAAAGCATACCCAAATCCCCACTCTCACAGGGCTCACAATCAGAAATTAGGCAAAGTAATAATTAAAGTAGGTCATACTGGAAGGATCTATTTTGGAGTAGGAAAAGGGCTGGGGATGCCAGGAGTAGGGGTAGGGTTGCAATTTTAGATCTTATCAGAAAGGGGACTTGAAGGTGAATGAGAGAGGAAACCACATGGATACTTGGGGTGAGAATATTCCAGGCAGAGGAAGCAGCAAGTGCGAAGACTTGGGATTGGGCCGTGCCTATGCAAAGAAGAGCTAGGAGGCCACTGTGCCTGGAGGGCTTCCGCAGGGGAGAGGGGGGAGGAGGTGGGGTGGGGACCGAGAGGCTGCTTTTGCAGGGCCTTGCATGCCAGCCTAAGGACTTCGGCTTTTTCTCTGATGGAGATGAGAAGCCTGGAGGGGTATTACGCAGAGGAGTGATATGAACAGCTTTATTTTTAAAGGCTTATGATCGCTGCATATGGAGAACAGATTATAAGGTGGCAAGGGCACAAACAGGGAGGCGGATTCGGAAGCAATTATGATAACTCCAGCATGAGAAGATGGTGTCTGCTTACTGTGAACTTAATGCTGTGTATATTGTAAATGAGGACCAGCGCAAAGGGGCCAGTTGGTTTACTTTCAGATGCTGCACTTTTCCCCCTCGTGGCTTTTTATAGTTTTCAGGACATTCTTACATGTATTGCCACACCTAACCCTCAATAGCCTGTTCAGTGGCTGGTAGTTTCCAGGTTTATGGACGTGCCCAGAGTCATGTAGCTGGTCTCTTCCCTTTTTAGAAGTGTGTGCATTGGCTTCACTGAGTATGTACAAACGAAGCAATAACCAGCAACCATCTATTCTGGAGGATTGGATTTGGAATCACATAAAGAAATTTACTCAGTTGCTGACTCATTGAAGAGTATATCCATCATTGGTGGTAGCTGGGTTGTCAAGCTGAAAAAACTTTGTTATTGAAACTGAGTCTGTAAATTGTTCAGAGGAAATTGTTTATGTGCAAGAGCATTTATGATTTTCCCCTTAGAAGTTCATTTTTTTCCCCTTTGCTGGATTCATATATCTAAAAATGAAATAGAAAAAGGGTATTAAAACTTGAAGAACCCCTCCTAATGTAAGGGAGCTATAATACCAAAAGATATTTAAATTTTGCAGGGCAGTGATACTAGGCACAGAGCTGCCTTGCATATGTCAAAATATTTCCGGCAACGGTAGTTTTTTTATATGGAATCTAAATAATGAGGCTCATGACATTTTCCTTTAACCTACAAGATACATTGAATAAAATATTCAAGTTATGTCAAAATAGTGTAAATAACTTTTCACTGTGTGATTTAATTGAAATTTAAGTATATTTTAAGTGTTTTCAGAGAAAGGATGAGAGATTGTAGAAATTGCTATATGTTACAGTAGTTGAGGAAGCAGAGTGTATTTTGTATTCAGAGATATATAACAGCTATTGAATGAAAAAAGTCTGAATGGGTAAATATACCTTTGTAGCCATGGGAATAATGTATCACTAGAACTTGAATGTGTTCTTGAATTGCCATTTGTCTAGGAGATTGAATTTTTGAACAGGAACAGCAGTAAAATGCAAAAAAGACAGATTAATATAGTGATGTTTGTAAAAAATATTTAAGTACTCAGGATAGGAATTTGAACTTATGGCTCACACAGCAATACTCCATTTCTTTCTTACAAGTATGATTATTGACCAGATTAATATTGTATGTTAAAAAACCTACTTACTTGAATAAGCTTTCAATTACAATATCCCCATTAAGATGTATCTTTTTTCACTTTTTTGTTGAGATAGCAGTATGTGTAAAATGCAGTCAGTGTTCTGCCTTCCAATCTGACAAGCTTTTGCAATATGTAGACTGTGTGGTGAGCATAGTCCTTGTGAGATGTTCTTTTTGAACTTTTTGGTAGGGGATGGTTTCTGGGGCTGAGGAATGGGCACCCTGGCTGACCTCTGATCTGAGACAGTGCTTTTATAGTTCACTATTCCTTCTTTTTTTTTTTTTTTTTTTTAAATGTGGACTATTCTTTACATTCTCCTTCTCTCTTTGTCCTTCCTTTTCCTTATTGATTTCTCCACTGAGCAATATTAGCAAGTGCCTACTGTATACCAGGTATCATTCTAGGGGCTAGAAATGCAGTTGCCTGCTCTCTTGAAACTTGCCATCTTGTGAGGAAGGTGAATGATAAACAACCTAAAACAAATGAAAACATTCACTATGAGTCGGCCCAGACAGTGCATAGTGAGACCAGTGCAGAATGGTATTGGGGAGTGAGGGAAGGCCACTCACCTGGCAGGGAGGCCGAAATCTGAATGATAAGAGAGAGCCAGCCATATCTTCCTTCTTGTGCTTTTTCCCCCCTTCCCTTCCCTGTAGCCTACAGATTTATACCAGCCTGGTGCATTCACAGCCTCTGTCTACCCATAGTTGAAGCCAATGGCCCACTATACTCTTCTTTGTCTCCAAGGATATACCAGACAGCAGAGGGACTGACATTCCTAATATACCTATACTTTCTTACTTCCTGTTGAGAAGTCACTAATTATTATGTGTTTTTGGAGACTTTGTTGAGCCTTTCACTGCCCCTTGCTCCTTCCTCTTCATACCATACATCATATATGTTGTACTTGCTTCTGATATAGGTCTTGCAATGTTTGCTTTCCATCCCTTTCCAAAATGCCTGCCCTACCGCTCCAATAAAAGCCAGGCCATCTTCGTTGTTCCAGCGGCTGACATAGTTCTGAAGCAAATACATTTCAATAACTGTGTCGTATTGTAAACCCAATTAATAGTTTAATCTTATAGTGCTTGCTCTTATGATAATTTTGACCCCAAATACACCCCTCTCCTTTCTAATACCCAGTTGATTGAAGGGAAGCATGAAATGTAATGTAATGGGTTAATTTAAGTAACTTTGTGCATTCTTGTCAATTATATGAAATGTAAAAGTCATATTAATAATGTTTACTGGTTTTTTTACTACTTACATGTTCTCATGCAAAGAGAGCCGATCGCTGAACCACATTAAGGGTTAATAGGAAGAAACATAGAGACATGTAGAGAAACAACATGGTTATATATATGCTTTCAGACTGTAAAGTGAAATTAGCTAAGTCATTGGAAGATCTATATGATTCATTATAATGCAGTCCATCATGTGGCTTACCTTAAATTATACTGTAACACTGAGAATAATGCCAGGGCCTGAAGAAATATTTTATGTAGATGACATCATCATCCATTTATAGGAATCCATGTAGGTATTTCTAATTTTTCATGGAAAAAAATTTAAACATTTTAAAGCAACATTTAAAAACAATATACTTTGACTATTTGATTACACATGCTTTTATTGTTTGCCTACTCCTAAGATGGAAAGAAATTGATGATAGTGCATTCTTTTTTTTTTTAATTTAATTTATTGACTTCAGAGAGGGAGGAAGAGGGAGAGAGAGATAGAAAACATCAATGATGAGAGAGAATCATTGATCAACTGCCTCCTATATGCCCCACACTGGGAATCGAGCCTGCAACCCAGGCAATATGCCCTTGACTGGAATCAAACCTGGGACCCTTCAGTCCGAAGGCCAATGCTCTATCCACCGAGCCAAACTGGCTATGGCTTTAAATTTAATTTAATTTCTTCCATCACCTTTGAGTTCATTCTTACAGTTTTAGAACTATTTTGCCATTTTTCCATTTGCTTTTTTAAAAATTAAGTATCAACCATTTACAGATTACCAGTGATTGTCTTTAAATATTATGGCATTTTCCACTATTACTGATAAAGTCTTTTAAAGTCTACATATGATTTCACTCTTTTTTAATTATACCAGTCTTAAAGAATGGCCATTATGTTCTTTGGATATGAATTACTCCCCAAAAGAGGAAAGAATATAAATATCACTTTATTTTTTTTGTGTGTGTATGAAAAGAGCAATATTTAAGAACATTTTTATACAGTTCCTTCTAAAATGCTAATTACAAGATAAATTCAGTGAAATATAATGGAAATAAGGGAAGAAAAGACATGGTTAAAATTTGATAATTTTCTTAAATTTTGTATTCTTTATACATGGAAGAGAAATTTAAACTCTTACGGCTTTACTTGCATGATAATTTTTATTATTTAAAAGAGAAATGTAGCATTATTCTAATTGTACTCTGAAGGTCGAGGTCTGCTTTTGTCTTGTTTTTAATTTATTGTGAGTTCCAAGGGGATAGTTTGTTCATAATGAGTTTCTTTTTATCATCTATATATATATAAAAGCTGTCACAACTGAAACAACTGAATGGATGATTGAAAAGGCTGCGTGGGGACAACCAGGCCAGCAGAGGGATTAGTGAGGGATGACCAAACGACTGAACAGCAGGCTGCATAGGGCGACCAGGCCGGCAGAGGGTGCAGTTGGGGGTAACCAGGCCACTGGGGGGGGGCAGTTAGGGGTGATCAGGCAGGCAGGCAGGTGAGCAGTTAGGAGCCAGTGGTCCCGAATTGTGAGAGGGAGGTCCGACTGCCAGTTTAGACTCGGTCCCAAGTTTGGGCCTAAACCAGCAGTTGGACATCCCCCAAGGGGTCCCAATTGGAGAAGTGCAGGCTGGGCTGAGGGGATCCTCCCTCCCCTGCATGAATTTTGTGCACTGGGCCTCTAATCAATGAATAAAATAGGAAGAAAATAGGACAGAGAGGGCAAATTTGTAGCTTCTTATCGTAGTCAGATTCATTAGTGATAATATATGTATCATGAATGTCTTTAATTCTTGCTTTAAAATCTTGATTAAGACAGAGGAGTGTGTGGTTTTTCACCTTGAAATATTTTTTAATATGGAGAGTTGACAGTGATGGATTGACTAATATGTAATAAATATAGAATCAGAGTCTGAAACATACCTTGAAATGCCACCTTCAACTCCCTGAATCTCATTAGAAGTACACCTAAGTATTTAAATTCCTAAAAGATCTGTAAAGAAAATTTTATTACTTTTTAAATGTGGGATACAGTTATGTCTCAGTATCCACAGGAGACTGATCCCAGGACCCCCACGGATAACAACATTTGTGATGAAGTCTTATATCAAATGGAGTAATATTTGCATATAGCCTGTATTTGCGTACAGATAGCAAGGCATGCCTACCATCATTTCATGCATATAGACTCATGTAGGGCTTGGTACGTGGCAAAATCAATTTTTGTTTTTTTGAAGTTTCTGGGATATTTTCCCCTAATATTTTTTACCAGCAGTTGGTTGAATCCGTGGCTGCAATACCTGTGGACATGTAGGGCCAGCTGTCTGTCATACTTACAGATGCACCCCGAGTGCTCAGATGGTTTAAAGAATAGCTATAAACTCCTATGGAACTACCACCCAGGTCAAGAAAGAGGACCTTGCTAGAAGTCCTCTCTATGTGAAATTTCATTTACTAGTACTTCCTATCAAGTCCAGTCCCAGTAGTTTTCAAAGCTTATATTTAAGGATTCCATGTAGAATCATTGTTTCTCTGCCCCAGAATTTCAGGGATTTATTATTGGAAAGAGTTAAACTCCCTCCATGTGAGAGTTAGTTCCAATCCTGGCGCATTTGAAATCTATTTAGTGGCTGAAAGTAAACGTATATATGTAGGTAATTGTGCCAATTGATGCTTTTGGTGAATAAGCTGTGGGAAGCAGCCTTCTTTCTGTCTTTGCAATGCTCGGAGCTTTCACAGGGAAGCCAGCTATATGTGTTTCATATAGCAGAGGCTTAAGGTGAAAAGTTAAGGAGATTTGGGTAGATGAGGTGGAGAAGAGATTCTTGGATTGACACCGATGAAATCCATCTTTCATGATGATGGAACAGATCCCACAGAACACCAGTTGTTGAAATAGTGAGTAGAAGATGGCTCCTGGAAGGCAATTTTCGATTACTAAGACATCCAACACACGATTTAACAGTAATGCAATCAGATTTTTCAGAAGAAAAAAATACCCACTGCCATTCTTGACTAGACACTAGATCTTTTAAGCTACAC
>PVJC01024464.1:0-25374 GCA_004026665.1 Murina feae | reverse complement strand
GTGAAGAGCCTGGACAATAATTGTACACCTATGGATGAGGACAATGGGGGGGGCAAGGTCAGAGGTTGGGGTGGGAATTGGGAGGAGGGGAGCTATGGGGGAAAAAAGAGGAACAACTGTAATAATCTGAACAATAAAAATAAATTAAAAAAATAAATAAATAAATAACTTACCAACTGGGGATTATGAGATGCTCCAAAAGTGTGCTGAAATGTTATAAACTATTTTCTCTTAAGCCCTAGCCAGTTTGGCTCAGTGGATAGAGAGTCGGCCTGCAGACCGAAGGGTTCCAGGCTTGATTCCAGTAAAGGGCACAGACCAGAGTTGCAGGCTCTGTCCAATGTGCAGGAGGCAGCCAATCAATCATTGATGTTTCTATCTCATCATTAATGTTTCTATCATCATTGATTTTTCTATCTCTCTCTTCCTCTTCCTTCCTCTCTGAAATCAATAAAAATATATTTAAAAAAAAAAATATATATGACTGCTTCAATGTTGATTCACATTTGAGAATTAACTTAAAGAGCAATTTGCTATGTCAGAGAAACAGACAATCAACAAGTTACGCAATCTTCAATGAATAGGGAAAATGGGTGTCAATGAGGATGGGATTCATAAACGGTTAAATGTAGGAGGTAAAGGTGATCTAGCTGAGAAAAAAAAAGGGAGAAATAAATTAGTGGGGTGGGGTAGAAAACAAACATATGAGAAAACACTAAGAAAGGAAGGAGTGGGGCAGATTAGAGAAACTAAGAAAGTTCTGACCTATTTGGAGGCTTCACACAAGGAAGTAGGAGAAAGCAGGTTTTTACCTGAAAAATGAGGCCTAAGTGTACACAGACATAAAAGAAAGGCAAGGAGTTCCCTTGTAGGCCAGTAAGAACTCAGATCTCCTAAAAGTTTTTTGAGAAGGGGAATAACAGTATGAAAGCAATGATTACGGAAGATTAACTAGATAAAGTTATGCAGGGTGAATCGGAGGAAGTGAAGATAACGAATTCAATTATTTTTTCTAAAATTGACTATTCATTCTGCTCAGGAAAATATACAATGGCTGTTACAACCACCTTGGAACAATTTCATTAGTCTATGACTACGACTCAAATTTTAGCCATATGTACTAGTTTCCCTGTGCCACATAGCTAAGTAAAGAATTCATGAAATGTTGTAACATTTAGAAATTAAATAAATATATGTGTTTAGAGCCAGCACCATATGGTAGATTCAAGTAATGTGTAAAAATACTGTCGTTTTTTCTACATGTCTTGCCTCAAAGATAAATGTACTGTGTGAATAAAGTGAGAGCTTATAGATTAACAGAACCTGAGATTTCTGGGTAATTGTGATTCTGCTACATTTTATTCAAGCCATGTGTAATTAAATAATACCAAAGCTCCTGCAAACTGCCATTTAGCACAGGAGACTATTAAGGCAGATGTTAGAGATCAAAAACCCCACTGTTCAATGGGCCCCATTTGTGTTTCTCTCCTCTTCACATTAGCAGAGTAAGTTGTAACAATTTTCCAAAAAAATTAGATGAATCTTATCAATAGATCCAGATGATTCATTTACTCCTAAATACTTAAAAAAAAAAAAAAGAAGAAGAAGATACTTGAGCAGTTTTCAGCAATGTGGTCATCCTCTAATTCTCATATTTAAGAACAGCATGAATTGAATGTGGAGTCACAGAGTTGTTTTTTAATACAATTCAATAAATATTTATTAAACTATCAAGAACAAAGGAGAGTAAGAAGGAAGAAGAAAGAGTTATACATTAAAATACACTATGTGCCCAACACCATGCTGGGCACAACTTAAATGTTACCTCATTCATTTCTATTAAAAGAGCTCTAATATTTTCCTAACTGTGCTGATTTTTTTTTTAAGTTCAAAGAGCTTAAGAAACATATCTAAGTGACTGAACCAGGATTGCAAAACAAGTATGCCTAGACTTCCATTTACAGCCTCTATGGAGACAAAAGATTCACTCTCCTGCCTGTAACAATCAAAATAGATCAAATAAGGTTTTCAACGTGTATAAAGCAAGGGTTTCAAAACACTGGGCATCAATCAATGATGAACAGTGATCCCTGCAAAGCAGAAAACACAGTGAGGCCTACAAACTCCACAGCTTACTGCATGAGGGAGTTTCCCAGCTCCAGCACAGGGAGATTTAACCCAAAGCTGAGAATCTGGGGAGACCAAGGCAGCTAGAATTCCTAGAACACAGTCCTAAAGAGGAGAGAGCTACCCACAGAGAGAACCATGGATTCAGAAAAACCCCTTGAGTATTCAGCTGAGTACTGATAATCACATGCATCTGAGGAAACTACAGGGAAATAACCACAGGAAATTATAAGAAGCAACATTGCCCAAGACCTACCCAGAGTCAGGTAGTTCCCAGCAAATCTCAACATTCAAAGGGCATTAGGTAAGAGTACACAGTAGTACTCAAGACACTACACAGTAGTGTCTTGCCTCAACAGCAGAGAATAATTAACCCTTGAGTGAGCACTACTCCACTCCTACCCTCGAAATATTTAAAGCAAGACCTGAAAGAACAATATATTTTCAAGTAACTTAGCTGCACCCTGAATAAAAAAGCTCCAGAGTATTTATAGAAATATAAAAATATCCTATTAAAACAAGGTAAATTTTACTATCTGTCATGCAATCAAAGAGAATTAGACAGATGCAGGAAAATAACACTCATACTGAGAAGAAAAATAAATCAAAATTGATCCATTCTGCACAGCAAAAAAAAAAAAAAAAAAAAAAAAAAAAAAAAAAAAAAAAAAAAAAAAAAAAAAAAAAAAAAACATCAACAAAACAACAAGAATGCCCACTGAATGGGAGAACATATTTGCCAATGTTATCTCTGATAAGGGTTTAATCTCCAAAATTTATAGTAAACTCATACAACTTAACAAAAAGAAGATAAACAATCCAATCAAAAAATGGGCAAAGGACCTAAATAGACACTTTTCAAAAGAAAGCCAAGATACACATGAAAACATGCTCAAAGTCACTAATCATTGGAGAGATGCAAATCAAAATGACAATGAAGTAACACCTCACACCTGTCAGAATGGCTATCATCAACAAATCAACAAAGGAAAAGTGCTGGAGAGGATGCAGAGGAAAAGGAACCTTCCTGCACTGATGGTGGGAATGCAGACTGGTGGGCCATATGGAAGACAGTATGGAGTTTCCTCAAAAATTTAAAAGTGGAACTCCCATTTGACCTAGTGATTCCACTTCTAGGAATATATCCCAAGAAACCAGAAACACCAATCAGAAAGGATATATGCATCCCTCTGTTCATAGCAGCATAATTTACCATAGCTAAGATCTGGAAACAGCCTAAGTGCCCATCAGCAGATGAGTGGATTAGGAAACTGTGGTACATGTACACAATGGAATACTATGCTGCTGTAAAAAAGAAGAAGTTCTTACCATTTGCAACAGCATGGATGGAACTGGAGAGCATTATGCTAAGTGAAATAAGCCAGTCAATGAAAGAAAAATACTACATGATCTCACTCATTTCTGGATAATAAAAACCTTTATAAACTGATGAACAAAAAATAGATACTGAGGCAGAGAAGCATGAAACAGACTGTCAAACTACAGCTGGAAGGCTGGGAAGGGTTGGGGAGGGGGAGAGGTAAGAGATCAATCAAAGAAATTGTATGCATGCATATAAGCATAATTAATGGATGCAAGACACTAGAGCGGGCGGTGATGAAGGCACGTGCCGGGGGGTAGGGGAGGTTGGGGGAAGGTCAATGGGAAAAAAAGGAGACACATGTACTACTATTTGTAATACTTTAAACAACAAAATTTTTAAAAATTGATCCAGAAGTGACCCAGATGTTGGAACTAGTAGAGAAGAACATTTAAATGGTCCTGATAATTATATTCCCTATATTCAAAAAGTGAAGTAGAACATGGAAAGATGTTGAATTCTCAGAGATAAAAACTACAGGTGAGCCCTAGCCAGTTTGGCTCAGTAGATAGAGCGTTGGCCTGCGGACTGAAGAGTCTCAGGTTCGATTCCAGTCAAGGGCACATGCCTGAGTTGTGGGCTTGATCCCCGTTAGGGGGTGTGCAGGAGGCAGCCGATCAATGATTCTCTCATCATTGATGTTTCTATCTCTCCCTCTCCCTTCCTCTCTAAAAACAATAAAAATATTTTTTTTTAAAAAACTACAGGTGAGGACAAAAATGTTTAAGATTAATAACAAATTAGATATTGAAGACAAAAAGATTTGTGATCTCAAAGACATAGCAAAGAACACTATCCAAAATGAGTCACAGTATCAAGGAAGGATGGAAGGCAATAAAAGGGAGGGAGGGAAAAAGAAAAGGAGTTAAAAGAAGGAAGAGAGAAAAGGAGGAAGGAGATAAGGGGAGGGCAGAAGAAGGAAAGAAGAAAAAAAACATTGGTGAACTGAAAGGCATTAGGCAGCCTAATGTGCATGTAACTGGAGTCACTGAATCAATAAAACAGAGTAAGACAAAAAAATTTTGATGAAATACTGAACTAAAATTATCCACAAATTCAAGAAGTTCAATGAACCCCAAAACACAAGAAACTGAAGAAAACCGTACAAAGGTACATTATAATCAAACACTTTAAACCAGGGATAATAAAAATGTCCTAAAACCAGCAAGGGAAAAAGACACTAAATATGTGGAAATATGAGCTGCACAAAGGAATGAAGAACATAAGAAATGGTAACTACATCAATAAACACAATGCTTGTTTGCTTGTGATTTAAATGCTTCAAAAGAGAATTTAAAGGTTCTTAAACTAATGGAAATTGAAGGTACTCTGCAATATATTAAAGATATATATTATAAACACTAAAGCAACCATTAAAATAGAAAAATATAGCTAAACAAAGGGGATAGCATGATATATTTTTTAATTTAAATAAATCAAAATGACAGGAAAATAGGAAAAGGGTGATTATGAACAGATGAGACAATTATGAAATAAGTGGCTAGTTAATAAACTTAAATGTAATCATATCAATAATAACATTAAATATAAATAGCCCAAGTACCCCATCAAAAAAACAGGTTCTCAAATACAGGGTGGGGGAAAGATGTAAGTACATATAACAGAGTTTATCCTTATATTATTATTTATTATTATTATTTTCTATAGGAACAACTATAAGCCACGCCTGTATATAAAGACAAAGGCAGTCAACAGCTAACTGCAAAAAAAAAAAACAAAAAAAAAAACGTGAAATATGAATACCCAAAAAAAGTAAAAGAATGTAAAAGATATACACATTAATGCTAATTTTTAAAAAAAGAGAATGGCTATGTCTGACAAAATTTCATAGCAGAGAATATTACTGGCAATGAAGATGATCTTTTCATAATGACTAAGGAGCCTGTTCATCAAAAAGACAAAATAATCCTGAATCTAACAGCAAAGTCAAAAATAAGTTTTAAAAAAAACAACTAAGAGGAAAAATAGGCAAACCTCCAAATATAGTCAGGGAATTCAACCCTCTCTCAATAAATGGCAGAACACTTAGTTAAAAATCAGCAAGGATACAGAAGATTTAAACAACACTAAAAATCAACTTGTTCCAAATCCTCCATCTAACAACCGCTGAATACATATACATTCTTTTGAGGTGCACAAAGGTTATTTACCAAGATGGACCATATTCTATACCATAAAATAAGTATCAATAAATGTGAAAGCACTCAGATCATTCAAAATCCATTCTCTAAATAAAAACTATTCAATCAGAAATTAATAACAGAGACATCTGAAAAAATTCTCTCAAATAAAAGGAAACCAAGTGCACATGGATCAAAGAAGAAATCAAAAGGGACATTTTGAACTCAATGAAATTTAAAAGGCATGCCAAAATTTATGAGATAACACTGAAGTAGTACTTATGGAGAAATTTATATTACTAATGCCTATATTAGAAAAAGAAGCTCTAGCCGGTTGCTCGGTGGTTAGAGCATCGGCCTCGTGGACTGAGGGGTTGAGAGTTTGATTCTGGTCAAGGGCATGTACCTCGGTTGCAAGCTCAATCCCCAGCCATAGTCAGGGCACCTATGGGAGGTAACCAAAAAATGTGTCTCTCTTACATCAATGTTTCTCTGTGTCTTTCCCTCTCCCTCCATTCTCTCTAAAAATCAATGGGAAAATATCCTCAGGTGAGGCTTAACCAAAAGAGAGAGAGGAGAGAGAGAGGGAGAGAGAGAGAGAGAATTCACAGATATTGAAATAAAAATGAAATATTATTAATAACTTTATGCCAATAAACTTGACCACTTGGAAGAAAATGATAGATTTCTTAAAAGGTACAAATGATCAAAGTTCACTTAAGAAGCAAGCAATCTCAATAATCTTTTATCTATTAAATTGAATTTTTAGTTAAAAACCTTACCACAAAGAAAACTCCCGAACTGGTTAATTCTATGAGACACTTAAGAAAGAAATAATACCAATTCTGCACAAATTGTTCCAGAAAACTGAAAAGGGAGAGCTAGAGTCCAGAGGAGCAAAGGGTTAGAAAAGAAATGTACCTCATTCATATTTTTATATTGACAAGTTGTTGCCCCGGTAGCTTCAGGAATACAAACATTCTGTTGTATGTATTCATACATCATTCTTTCTCAAACAAATTTCTGGTTTCACCTGATCCACTAAAAAATTATTTAAAATGTGGGGGGGTGGGAAGGGGAAGCACAGATGGCAATTTCATGCTTGAAAATTTAGTCCTTCTCATTTGAGTTGAAAAATAAAACATACTTTATGGATTCTTCCTCCAGCCATGTGTCTGACAGGCAGAGAAGATCACCATCCTTCCCAAGCCACGGTGCTGCTGAAAATTAAACATAAGTTGAGAATGGCAGCAACAAACTCTGGACAGACATTCGTCTGCTTGGTATGAGTTACAACCCACCGGAAAGCAATGAGATTGAGTAAATCAGGAAAAGGAATGGGATTTATTTGCTCTGGGGCGAGTAACTATATGCCTTGTAAGGCATCGATATGCTGTTAAACATTTACATGTTTGCAGAACTAGAAGGTACTGTGACCATATAGGAATGAATGCTTTCTCCATTTTCCTCTCCCAGGTCTATCCTTGCATCTCTACTCCTAGTCCATATGATCCTCTGCAAGCCCTGCTGGTCAAATATTTGGGGACTGTCCACTCAGAAACTATAAATTATTAGACAAAAATTATCAGGAGCAAATTTTCCTTAAGAGAATAGTAAGTGACCTGCATCCTTTTAATACATAAAAAGGGGCATTTTATTCTACATATGAGACATTTTATAAATAGACCTGGAAATATAAAATTGTGAAGGCAACAAACAAGTAAAAGGGTGTTAATAACCTAGAAAAGCTCATTATCATGATTAGCTTAAAAATATCCAAAAGAGTCCATGAGGAACAAGGAATGGGTTCCAAACCCATTAAGTAAATGGCATTTGGTTTCAAAAATGCAGCATCTCTGTAGATAGACAGAGATACAGATTTCTTTTTTTCCCATCAGGAAGCTTACGGAAACCTCTCTAGGACTTCCCATATTGGAGGCAGGCTGAGAGACTATAAAATTAGGTAAAGAAAATTCCTATATCCCTTTTAACACAGGATCTATTTCACTAAAGACTTGAAAGGTAGATGGGATGTAGGTTCCATTTAAAGTTAAAAAAATAAAAAGCAAATATATTCCTATGAGGAGAGGTGGGATAAGCACAAAGATCAACAAACTATATTTTTTTTAAACAACACATAACAACTTATACATACTCGACCCAGCAAGGTTATAAGATCTGCCCACGTTCGCATGACTGCCAAGCAGCAGACTGAGCTTTGAATCCAGGCTGCTTGGCTCCTGAATTCACGCTTGTAATCACCTCACTATGTTGCATGTTTTTCCTTGGAGGAGCTTCTGTTGGGATAAATATAATCTTTGCATATTTCTGGCTTTCCTACAGAGCCCTGAGAAAAATTTTACTTGTGTGGTAGCGACCATTCCACAGGCAAAATCAATATTTTTATGGAAGAATGTCCCTAGACACTATCTTAAACTGCCTTTTAATTACTAATCTCTTTAGCTTGACTGGGGGATTAATAATCCCGTACTTCCTTTTGGGAGAGGTAGGTGGCGAACCTCGAGTACAGTGCCTCATCATTTAATAAGCATTTCTTGGAGCCTGGAGCCAAGAGGCGGGTGAAAACAGGGACCCGGAGCTGTTCGGTGCCTTCTCCGGGGCACACAGATCCCTTTTCAGGCAGGTCCTGGAAAGGGCAACAGGAACTCAGTGTAATGAATGTGGCAGTTGGTGAGCCTTCTCTTCATCCATCCTATCCCTGAGGAAGAAAGTCTAGTGCAGTGGTTCTCAACCTTGGCTGCACATTAGAATCACCTGGGAATCTTTTTAAAATCCTGATTTCTGGGCCTCTTCCTCCAGAAATTGTTTCTTTGTTATGAGGTAGGGCCACAGCTAGACTCTAGTGCAATCTATGATTCTTCACAAATAAGACTTCCTGAAGTAGAACAATGACAAGACCAGGTACAGCAACAAAGAAAAAAAATAGCTTTTTTAAAAAAAAAAAAAGCAGGCCCATCAGCAAAATGACTGTGGACTATACAGTGTTGAATGTAATTGGCTTCTAATTTTTTAAAATATATTTTTATTGACTTCAGAGAGGAAGGGAGGAGAGAAATAGAAATATCCATTGATGAGAGAGACTCATTGATTGGCTGCCTCTGCACGCCCCCTACTGAGAATCCAACCTGCAACTGGGGCATGTGTCCTGATGGGGAATCAAACCTTGACCTTGTGATTCATAGGTCAACGCTTAACCACTGAGCCACACCAACCAGGCTGTAATTGGCTTCTTTTTCTTGGTAAAGTTCAAGTCTATGCTCAAAATGATTGCCCTATTCAGATTTTTCATACTAAATTAGAAAATATGACTTAAACTCCCAGAAAGACTTGGACCCTAATTTCTCAGGTTTCTTCTGGATAGTCTTTAAGATTCCTAGAAAGTAGTACTGTAGCATTTCCCAAAGTGCTTTTTATTTTCTTTCCCATCTTTCAACCCAAGAGAACAATAGAAGCTCGATAAACTGCATGTTTGTGTGCATGTCTATAGACTTATATAGTCACTCCACTTTTCAGACATCAAAAGTAAATCTACCACTAAAAACCAACACCAAGCAAAATCAAGCACATGAAGTTCCACTCAAGTACCATTGCACTTTGAGGTGAAGGTGAAGGTTAGCAGTCCCTTCTGATTGCTGTCTTTGCACTATATTCCTAACTAAATGAACATCCAGAGAATGGTGCTTACTCAGGATTCCACTTCAGATTCTAGCACTGAGGTATCTACAGGCAGCATGAGTAGCTGTGTTGCCCTAGGCTTATTATTCCTAATTGCATTGTTTGGTTGTGCTGCTTGGTTCAGTAAGCTGATGCATTAACTGTGCAGTGGCACAGAAAAGAAAATCTAAAAACATGTAAGTTTAAACAGTGGCTTCTTGAACATCTCCAGGGATGGAGGTCAGTGGAAATGAGTGGCAAATATAACCGATGTTTGGTGAGATGAGGGAGACAGACCTTCTCCAGGTTTCATTTAGTCTGCTTTCATTACATAGAGAAAACTGCAATGTGGCCATCCTTTTTAAGTTTCTCATCATGTTCGGGCCTTATTTTCATTTTGATTATAAATTTATTTAGAAGCAGTATTCAAAAGTTTGGAAATTGTTAAACTATCCAGCGAGAAGTCTCAGATAAATGGAATCCCATTACTTTCAAGATAAAACTAAAACTGCCGTACAAGGCTCTTGGTAATATGGTCAACTGCTTAGCTGTCCAGCCTCAACATAAAAGTAAATGCCCTTGCCCTAACTGGTTTGGCTAAGTGGCTAGAGCATCAGCCTGCAGACTGAAAGGTCCCAGGCTCGATTCCAGTGAAGGGCATGTACCTTGGTTGCGGCCACATCCCCAGTGGGAGGTGTACAGGAGGCAGCTGATCGATGTTTCTCTCTCATCGATGTTTCTAACTCTCTATTCCTCTCCCTTATTCTCTGTAAAAAAACAATAACATATATATATTTTTTAAAAAGTAAATGCTCTCATCTCCCTCAACTCAACCCAACTGCAACTAAATATGCAATCATTCTTCCAAGTGGGATAAATTATGTAATCACCTCACTTCCCTTTGCTTTCTCTAACCACAATATACTTACAGATGCCATTTTAATTAGTGATAGTAGACTAATGGATAAAACAACTCCAACATTTTGATCACTAACACATTAAGGTTTATTTCTCAAGTAACAACCCAATGCAGGTCAGTAATGGTTCTCAGCTCCATTCAGTTATTCAGGAACCCAATTCTTTTCATACAGTAGCTCCAATATCCTCTAGAAGGGCCCTTTGCAACTGGTGTCCCACGAGACACTTAAGCCTTAATGCCCTTAGGCATCCACTGTATATGATGAATTAACCTTCTTCCACAAATCTATAATTATGCTAGCTAATTGCAATTGAGAAAATAGTCACTGGATCGTTTTCTACAGGGCTTGATTCTCTATGAATCCCCTGAGAAATGCTCTCCAGCTCAACATTGGCTTAATGATAGAATCACTGGGGAGCTAAAGCTGAGAGCCTCTGATCTGAGACCTCAGAACTTTCAGTGAGATCATCTACACCCATCCCACCAAAGACATGAGAGAGAATGGGAAGAATGCATGGAAGATCACACAGGAGGTCTTCTTATGGGATGTGCCTGGAAATAGCGTCAATCGCTTCTGTCCTCAGTCCATTCGTGAGAACACAATCACATAGCCCCATGTAATTGCAACAAGACAGGAAGTGCTCCCTGAAGGAAAAGGAAGTGGGGCTTGATACACCCTTGCAGTATCTGCCACACTCTTTTCTTTACCTGGAATGACATTTCCTTTCCCCTCCCCCGCAACTCCCAATTGTCCACTTGATAGCTCAGAATGTCCTCTGAAACCACAGTTACCTGCTCTAGGAAACCTCCCTCCATCCATCCAAAGCTCCTGGGATACACCTTGTGAACCGTGAGAAAGAAGATACCTACCAAGGAGGACTTGTGGTGACTAATTAAGCTCAAATTTAGAAGAGTTTAGCAGTCATTTCTAAACAGAGACTTCTCACACAAACCAAACTTCAAGGAGAACCCTGCCCTGAAAACTGTGTTCCTGTCATCAAAGCCAGCCCTTACACAGGAGCTCCTGGAATTACATTTCAATCAATAGGACTGAGGCTTTCCCTATCCAATCACAGCTGTGCAGATACATTCCCAACATCTTTATTGATCAATCAGAACGACTCCATTCAAATTGTATTTGAAGTCCCTATTTTAAGGTGACCAGACGTCCCACTTTTGGCGGGGCAGTCCCAATTTTTAATAGTTTGTCCTGCATCCTGCGGCATTAAAAAAAGTCCCGATTACTCTTTGTAATATTTTAAGTAATAATAAAAAAAAAAGGAAAAAGAACCCCCCCTCCCCCAATGGTGTACCACTTTAAATCTGGTCACTTTACCCTATTTGCATGAGAATGGACCAGTCAGGGACAAGGAGTTGGGACTTTTCTGTATATAAGTTAGTTCCTCTCTGGCTTGGGGAGCACACTTTCCTTTCCCACTGAAGACTAAAGAAAGCATTTTGCCAGCTGGAGCTGAAACACCAGAGATATCTCTCTAAACCAGAGTGGAGCAGAGTAACAGAGGACAAAGCAGAGAGAGCTTTCTAGCTAGAGAGTAGCCTTGCCCTAGGGCTGCCTTGCCCCAGGGCCACCTCATAGCCATGCTATTCCATCCCTTGCTGCTTCATAATTGAGGTGTAAAACTATTAAGCTGTTCCACAGCCATGCTCTGCCACAATTAAGTTGTTTGCACTGAATAAAGTTTTGTTCTCCACCATGCCCCAAATTGGGGGTTCCTGTTAGCATTGACGCCAAGAAGACTCAGGTGACAATCTTCCTTCGTAAGAACAATTGCCATACAGAACTATCCTGGTTAGCTTTTCTGTCTCCTGCAATTCCAGCTGTGTATTCCTGGTGCCTGTTGCAAGTCAAGATATACAATAGGTACTCAATACACTGAATGAATGGATGAAAGTGCCAGAAGTAATTTACAGACGTGTATTACAGTTAAGCTTAACAAACACTGACTACATGATTATTTAATTGTGCTTTTTGTGTTTTATCCTTCAACTTTAAAATAAAATGGAATGGCCTTGTGGTGTGGCTCAATGGTTGAGCATCGACCCGTGTACCAAAAGGTCCCCTGTTCCGTTCTGCCTCGGGCACATGCCCAGATTTCAGCCTCAATCCCCAACCAGGGGGCATGCAGGAGGCAGCTCATCAATGTTTCTATCTCTCGTCTCCCTTCCTCTCTCTCTAAAATCAATAAAAACATATTTTTAAAAAATAATGATAACATAAAATGCAATGATATATGTATAAGGAAAAACACTTTATTCCCTTTTATGCCTCAAAAAGCTCTTCTTGTTGCAAACAGTATGAGAATACTGTCTCTCTTCCAAAGCTCAATTAAACACTAGGCAAGCTCTAAAGAAGAAACTCAGTACCTTTTCCCTTTTGAAAGTTCTATTCCAATGCTTGGACAGAACTGTAGTAACCCTAGGTTTACAAATCTATCTACTATTTTTAAAAGAATATAACTTCATTACTTACAGCAAATATAACCAAGAATAATCAAATTTCATTATGGCATAAATGGGATTTTGTACAGTGATTCTTCCCTTCCTTCTTTTCTGTCTTTCCAGTATGGCTGTCTCTTATTCTGTGACAGCTGGAATAAAACGCTACTTTAAAAAAATCTGCTTCAGAAGGGAGCTAACAATGTCTATTGAGTCTCCAAATTCAGAAAGCCTGTGGAGATTTGATTTCAATGAAAAGATTGATATTAAAATAAATAAAAATAAAATATTCAGCCAAAACAGGGAAGTTGGTGTTGTGCGCACACTCAGATATGGTGGCCAGCTGCAGGTACCTGTGTAGTGGAGAGATGACTGCAACACACACATAGTGTTGGTAGCAACTGCATTGGCCCTAACTGTTGGTGTGCACTATCATGGCTGCTGAGTACTGTGTCTTGTCACAGGTGCTCTCTCACCTAATTCTTTTTTCTTTTTATTGATTGATTTTTGAGAGAGAGAGAGAGAGAGAGAGAGAGAGAGAGAGACCTCGATTTTTTATTCCATTATTTATGCATTCATTGGTTGATTCTTGTATGTGCCCAGACTAGAGATCGAACCCACAAACTTGCACTATAGGGGTGATGTTCTAACCAACTGAGGTACCCAGCCAGGGCCTGTCTCTAATTCTTGAGCTGGGAGTGGTATAATGGTACTCAGAGTTTTTTCCCGTTTTCTTCCATTGTACCTTACTTCATTACAAAAACTGGAAAGTAAAAAGTCATATTCCCAGCTTTTCTTTTCAACTAACAAAGCACATTAGATTTGCCAATTAGATTCCACCAGTTAGAAGCACTCCCCTGAAATTTAGAAAGCAAAAGTAAAACCGAGCCCTGGCCTGTGTGGCTCAGGGGTACAGTGTCAGCCCATGCAGTGAAGGGTCATAGGTTTGATTTCTGGTCAAGGACATGTACTTGGGTTTCAGTTTTGATCCTTGGTCCTGGTTGGGACACATGTGGAGGGCAACCAATTTGATGTGTCTCTCTCACATTGATGTTTCTTTTTCTCTTTCTCTCTTGTTCCCCCTACCCTCCCTTCCATTCTCTCTAAAAATCAATGAAATTTCCTCAGGTGAGGATTGATTAAATAAATAAATGCCATTGAAAGCACATTCCAATGGCTTGCAGCATCTTTTCTTCTGACAAGCAAGCCTGTGAAGCGAATATGCATGGCAGCCACGGATATTGATGAAGAGTTGGAGCACTAGTATCTGGCTTAGTTTCCCAATGCTCAGGCCGTTACAGATATGCAGTGATAGTGATGACAGTGGCAATGGCAGGCTCCATTCAGCGTTACTGACTCACGGTTCCAGCGACAGCCTCTTGAATCTCTAACTTCCTAAATGTAACAGAGGCAGTTCTCCCAGCAGGCCAATTCAGTAAGTAATCTTATTCTAAGAGGCTTTAGCAGAGGTCTGACCTAGTTTTTGCTCTCTGGTGTGCACTACCATGGCTGCTAGGGGCTCACTCATCTAATTCTTTTTTTATTATTGATTGATTTTTGAGAGAGAGAGAGAGAGAGAGAGAGAGAGAGAGAGAGAGAGAGAGAGAGAGAGACCTAACTAAACTGTATTAAATATATTATATATAAAATACACAAAGCGATTTTTGCTTAAAGCATGAATCTTACTTGATATGAACCTTGAAATAACCCTGTGGGATTCTATAACTATGCCTCTTTTACATATGAGAAAACAGAGGAAACAAAACATTAAATAAAAAGTAAACAGTGTGGAAAGACAAACCACAGACTAAGAGAAAATATTTGCAAATGCATATGTGATAAATGAGCTGTATCAGAAATATAAAAATAATTCTTAAAACTCAATCAAAAGAAAACAACCAACCTAACTAAAAACTTAGGTTCACATGAAAACTTGCACATGGATTATTTGAGGCAGCTTTATTCACAATAGCAAAAACTTAGAAGCAACCAAAATGCTTTTTTAGGAGGCAAATGGATAAAGAAATGGTGGTGCATGTAGTGGAACAGTATTCGGCAGGAAAAAATGAGCTATCACGCCATGAAAAGGCATGGAGGAAGCTTTAATGTATATTTCTAAGAAAAAGAAGCCAGTCTAAAAATACTGCATACTGTCTGATTCCAGCTACATGACATTCTGAAAAAGGGAATACTATAGAGATAGTTAAAAGACCAGTAGTTACCAGATATTCCAGAGAGAGAAGGAATGAATAGTTGGAAAATGGAAGTTTTAGAACAGTAACATTATTCTTTATGATACTCAGCTTATTTCCAGGACTCTCAAAATTACCCCCCATGACCCCAACCCACCCCAATTCTGCACTCTCTCCAGCAAAGTACAGATTATGCCATAAGCCAAAGTCAAGTTAGACAGTAGCATGCATACACACACACACACACACACACACACACATTATATATATATATATATATATATATATATAGTAATAAAAGGCTAATATATAAATTGTCCCCTTGACAGGGAGTTTGACCAGGGGGTGGGGTAAGCTGGCCAACCACCCATGATCCCTTCCCTGAGCTGGCCTGGCCCAATTGGTATATAGATATAGATATAGATGATATAGATATAGATATAGATATAGATATAGATTTAGATATAGATATACTTAATATGCAAGTGTCCCCTTGGCAGTTTGACCAGGAAACCAGGAGTTTGATCATTCACTATGATGTGCGCTGACCACCAGGGGACAACGCAGAATGAAGAAAGGCCCTGGCTGGCAGGCAGAAGGCCCTGGTCAGTCCTGATTGTCAACCAGACCTAGGGACCCTACTCATGCATGAATTTTGTGCACTGAGCCCCTAGTTAATTAATATGATCTTAAAGACTCTGCCTTAATACATTAACACATTTTCAATAAGACTTAGATGACTGATTTGCAATGACATTTTCCAAAGAACTGTTTCTGATAAGTGTGATATCAAATGCCCAAAGAAGCAAAAGAATAGTAAGCAGAAACTAGCATAGATATGGGACACTGCTGCTGGAAACAGATGTAATTTACCTCTGTTTGACAAATATTAGTTTTAGCATTGTGCAGGTGACTACCTAACTAAGGTAACACTGTGGCCTACTCTAGGGAGCCAGAATAACTTAAGGACTACTAGGTGAGTCTTTGGGCTGATGCTCAACACACCTTTTCCCTCTGATTCATCTCAATCTTGTGAAATATTGTTGCTGGGTGCATTATTTACTTGAAAAAGCCATTTCATTCTTATTTCAAATCTAGTTCTTTTTCCTGATTTTTAAATTTAACTGAAAATGGGTACAATCCAATCCAAAATAACCCTTTTGGTTCTTTGTCAGGACGGGGCATGTGACAATGCTTCTTAAAAACTTGGAATAAAACAAAAGTTTCTGGTATTATTTTCCTAGGAACAATGAGAGATCTATTTTCAGCATTGCAATATATTTACCAATGAAAATACAGGTACTTCATTAACAATCTAGGTTCTCAGTCAATTTTGGCAGTTTGTATAGTGTCAAAGAGATATTTGGCATTTAAAAAAAAATGTATAACAATGTAAACAAAATGCTACCAATACTGTCAAAACTATTTAATTAGTTGAGATGTAAATCTCCCTTAAGTAATTCACTACCTAGGTCATTTATAAAGACAGACGTTGCTTTTGCCAATTTAATGGGAGTCTAATAGAAGGCCATTATCCTTTTGGAGTTGGGAGATTTATGCACATACCTTCCATTAGCATTAATAGGTGTCCACGTAAATCACCAGGCACCAATGGCTGAAGAGACCTTCCCCCCTCTATGGGGTAATTGGCTATTTCAGTTAAAAAATAATTTTGGGAGAAAGAAAAGAATAAGTTATGCTCTTAATGTAATTATCTTGGGTTAAGACTACATTAAAATGGCAAGTAAAGAATAACGGGGGACCTGACACTTCCTTTGGCTTTTATTTTCCCTACTTCCTAAGTTAATCATAAGCGTAACAATAAGCAAGCATAAAGGTAAATTAAAGTGACTGCTTTTGAAAAGACTGGAAAGTGCATTATATGATATGTAAGCACACTGACATAGATCATTAAATTAACAGAATGGAGTCACAATAAAAGCATATTGTTCCCTTCATATGGCAAATGTTTGCTACACTTGTACCTTAGACTAACATAGGATTTGCTTAACATTTTAATTGTATTGTTCTCAGAAGTGCAATGTCTTCCAAATGTTCTATTACTCTGCATATTTTTTAGTTCTGTATTAATGTTCATGCATATGGGCTTCTCAGGGTCCTTGGCACAATTTTATGTACCTCGAAATATGTGCAGATGGTTATGTTTTAGTTTTTCATTCTGCACATGCAAGAACTTTCATGTGCTTAATGTAAAGCAAGGCTTAGCATGTCAAGCTGTCTTGTGTGACAAATAGTTGCATATAAATAAATCCACCGGATACACCCTAAAACAAAACAGAAATGTTTAACCTCTCAGAAATAGGGTATCAGAAAACCAGGAGTCTTTCCCACATTTGGCAGATGATTTTGTAAGACTCGGGTTCACTACTGGCGAAGTAAGTTATATCTTCATGGTTTAGACAGATAAATACCACATAATCTCTGCTCAGATTTAAAATGCGTGCCTGTGTAATGTACATTTGCAAATCTGTCTTAGGAATGTTCTGCTTCAGATCAGATGCCTTGTTACTGGGAAATCAAAGTTCTTTAAATAGAGGTTGAAAATGAGGCAGAAGCTAATTTTTGCAGTACAAAGCTAATTGTGTGTTTTATTTTCATTTAACAGATTAAATATAGTCCTACCCTTTGCTTGGAGTCCTCTTGTATTTCTTATAAATGCGACAGTGTCAGAGTACTTGCAGGGATTCTACTTAATTAAAAAAAAATAGTCACACACAAAAAGGAACAATAAAAACAAAACAATTTATAGGGTTCTAGTTACTGGCATTTAACAAAAGGCATTTCAAGGGAATTTTTAGGGAGCTATTTTATAGTTCTCACAGTGGATGCTATATATTCCTTTATTTTTATACTCTACTTATTTTAAAACCCAAGGTATACAAGAAAGCCTATGAAAAAAGGAAACCCGAGAAGAGAAGAAATGGATGGCTACCTCTTTGTGACATGTTTTCTCCCTCGGCCTTGCATATTTGCATTAAAGTGATTGTGAATAATGTACGTTTGACCAGTGCTGTCTGCAGAACTAATGCCTATTAAAGGGATGGGAAGTAGCATATGTTGTGCCTTGGGCAGAGAAAGTCCAATCACCCCCACGGTGAGAGTCTCCAACTGAAACGCAGGACAGCCTGGGATTTATCCTAAATGAACCCAGCAGGGAGAAACGGGCCACAGTCCCTCAGTCCACATTTAAGCTTTGGAACTAAGATTTTTAGTTTGCTTCCAAAAATAATCCATTATCTCTATCACTTCATTCACATGTAGAATATCGTTTTTTTTCTCCTTTGTCTTATCTACTTATCCTACAAAAAAATTTCAAGGGAAAACATGCCGGCAAGAAATCAGACACAAGCCATCGGTTGTTACAGAATCAGGGTCTATAGTCTTTGTTGCCATTGTAGCCTCTCTCTCCTCTGCCTGAGCTATTGCCCAGCAGCATCTGACAAGGCACAATTTTGTCACTAATTGCAAAATGTTTTGGATTTGTAGTTTCACTTTTATGTTCTTGTGCTCTACGAAAAGCTCTGCTCTTTCAAACACTTTGCAAAGCTGCTCAGCCCTGTTACATAATCTTTCTGTGACCTCTAGCATCAGGTCCAGATTCAAACTAGCTTTCCTTCTACCTGTGTTAACGTGATAGCTGAGAAATAACGATTATAAAAATGGATGAGAATAAAAGTAGCTGAACTACAGAAATAGAAGCTGACAAATTAGATCAGTAGGATTGGCATTTGCCTTATTAGTTGCAGTTTGAGAGAGAGAGAATGAGAGAGAGAGAGAGAGAGAGAGAGAGAGAGAGAGAGAGAGAGAGAGAGATACTCTAAGAAATATATTCTCAGCTCATCCATTTGGTATTTATGTAACCCGAAAGGAGAGGGAAGTGGGTAGTAAAAATAAAATACAATTGGAAAACTTGTAAACTTCATCACAGCATGATATAAGAGTATATAATGCTGGAAATAATATAGAGCTGATATGATTTAGCTTATCTTTTCTCCTTCTCTCTTCGTATTTAATTTCTATTCAAATTACTGTGAAGACATTGCCATGTTTCAGAATGTAAGAAAGCTCCAAACCATTGATTTTAGTTTATTGGTCTAGTCCTGGGGGTGGTGGAGAGGGGGTGGCAAGAATTGCTCTGTTTTGATAGCTTTTAAGAACTTTGTTCTTTGAATGATTAGCTATTATGGAAGGTTAGACATTCTCACAGAAATTAAGTTTTGGATGTTTCATTTTATTTCTTTGGAATCATAGCCTGAGTTTTATAGATCAAATCTCTCTCTCAGCCCACCACTGCCTTAACCCTCCTGGTTTATGAGAAGCCCACAAAGATTTGTTGCCACAAGATGGGCACCTTAATTTTTCCTCATTATTTCAGTCTTCTCTACTGTCACCCAGTGGTGTTCCCTCACAGTGTGTAATCACTGTACACTATGTGATTTGGAGAATTTCATTTGGGACCATGATTCAACACCTTAGATTTAGAAGACATTAATCTCCTATTAAGATTATGCACCAGCTCCAATCTGCTCCATAGAGTTCTAAGCTCATATAAATTGTAGAGAAGGATGTTAATGGAGGGGCAATCTCTAAAACATGCCATCAGAAAAAGTAACATAAAAATTGCCTGACATTAGTCTATTTGAGGCTCAAAATACTGAATGCTTGATAAATCAATTGAAGTAGATAACTCTTTTTTTATACATCATTTTTTTTATTATTCTGTATTGATTAAAGTATTACATGTCTCCTTTTTTCCCCATTGATCTCTCCCCAGCCACTCCCACCACCCAGCTCATGCCCTCACCCCGCCCCCTATGTTTGTGTCCATTGGTTATGCTTATATACATGCATACAAGTCCTTTGGTTGCTCTCTTACCCCACCCCCACTCCCACCCCGCCTTCCCTCTGAGGTTTGACAGTCTGTTCAATGCTTCTATGTCTCTGGATCTATTTTTGTTCATCAGTTTATGTTGTTCATTATATTCCACAAATGATTGAGATTATGTGATATTTTTCTTTCTCTGACTGGCTTATTTCACTTAGCATAATGCTCTCCAGGTTCATCCATGCTGTTGCAAATGGTAAGAGTTCCTTCATTTTGCCCTAACCGGTTTGGCTCAGTGGATAGAGCGTCAGCCTGCAGACTCAAGGGTCCCAGGTTCAATTCCAGTCAAGGGCTTATACCTTGGTTGTGGGCACATACCCAGTGGGAAGTGTTCAGGAGGCAGCTGATCAATGTTCCTCTCTCATTGATATTTCTAACTCTCTATCCCTCTCCCTTCCTCTCTATAAAAAATCAATGATACATTTTTTAAAAAGAGTTCCTTCCTTTTTAAAGCAGTGTAGTATTCCATTGTGTAGATGTACCACTGTTTTCTAATCCACTCATCTGCTGATGGGCACTTAAGCTGTTTCCAAATCTTAGCTATGGTAAATTGTGCTGCTATGAACATAGGGATGCATATATCCTTTCTGACTGGTGTTTCTGATTTCTTGGGATATATTCCTAGAAGTGGGATTTTGGCATCAAATGGGAGTTTCATTTTTAATTTTTTAAGGAAACTTCATACTGTTTTCCACAGCGGCTGACTAGTCTGCATTCCCACCAGCAGTGCAGAGGGTTCCTTTTTGTCCACATTCTCACCAGCACTTGTTGTTTCTTGATTTGTTGATTATAGCCATTCGGACAGGTGTGATTTTGATTTTCATCTCTCAGATGATTAGTGACTTTGAGCATGTTTTCATATGTCCCTTGGCCTTCTGTATGTCTTCCTTCTAAAAGTGTCTATTTAAGTCCTTTGCCCGTTTTTGATTGGATTGTTTATCTCATTTTCTATCTTAATCTTATTCTTTGCCATTTATGATCTAAGAATGGGTAAGGGGTGTCATTCATTCATTCATTCATTCATACATACATAATTTCTGAAAATATTTATTAGGCACCTGCTATGTGCTGACACAGATAAAGTTAGAGGCCTCTGTTTCCACTAAACTTAGAGCTAGTCCTGGAGATAGACAATTTACAATATATTGAGATCATGCTATGAAAAGCTGAATAATACAAGGCTCCACGCAGACGTGCAAAGTAAAAAATGCAAAAAAAAAGATTATAAAACTTAATTATCTTTTAGGTGAGCTTTTCTGCTTCAGTTACCAAATGTGCAAACTGTTTTACTCTCCTGATCACATGGCTGCTACCCTTGTTGTTGCTTTACCAATAACAATTTATTATAGTTTATTCCTTTCCTAGCCACTCAGAGCTCAATTCTACAAGTATTGGGAGCTGGTAACTGTTCTCTAGAGAAAGATCCACAGCACTCTTCCTCCTCCTATGCTTGCTTTCAGAGGCTTTGGTCACCTCACATTGTGCTGCTACGGCTGGGAGAAGTTTGTATTGTGATGTATTACATTTGTCATCATGTGCACCCCAAGCCCCTTCCTCTTCTTACTTTGCTTTTTTCCAGCACGACATCTAAAGCCCATGAATCTTGCTGTCTTTCAATAGTCCCCTTCGGTAACACAGTGACCTGTGCAAAATTAGAGTTGGTAATTCATACCGAAAAGAATAAAAATCATAAAACAAATGGCTTGCTTCTGTATTCTACAGCGGCATTTTTAAAGCCTGAATTAAACATTTGAAGCAGTGCCCTGTGCATGCCTCAGTCAGAAGCCCTGGTTCTAGCTTCCCTTATGTTACAGAGTCCCCTTTCGTACACAACCCCCTCATTTCTAAATGGAAGAGGCATGGACTACAAGATCACCCACAGCTGTAAAAAGGGCATAACATTTGAGCCTGATCAGCAACTACAAAGCATTCAGGGGGAAAAATGGGCCAGTGAGGACTCAACACCTTTCAAATCCTGGTCACTCCAGGTAAGCTATCCCTAGAGATCAGCATCAACCACAGCCACACACCTCTGAAATACACGACGTCTAATCTGATTATTGGCGTTAAGACAGTGCCTTTCAGGTTGGGTCTTATTTGTTAGAACTAGTTATAGTTACCTTTTTTTAAAAAATAATTTAGTTTTGTTACTTAAGCTTCTAACATAATTACTAATAAACTTCAACTAAAAAAAAAAAAGAGTCAAGCAGATGACCTCAGAGACCTAAGAACTGTTTCTTCTAGCTCTCTAATTTGCCACTGAGGTAGGAGGCAGCTGCTGCTCCATCAGCCACCTTTGTGGAACAAAGGTACACTTTGAATCTTCTCAGGCTGCCAATTCTTCCCTTCACAGCTACGGCGTCTGTTCACAGAACTCAGCCCTCTTCTTCACTGCCTTTCCACTTCCCTCTTATTTCCAACTGCTGCAGGTCAAGAGCTATGGCCCCTTTGCTTATCTATTCTCAGCAGTTGTTCACATAATCACTCTACAAGTAGCTAGAATGGGCTCCACGTTGAGTGCTGTGGAGACTACCACAACAATGCCAAAAACAAAAGACTATATATTCTACTTGGAAGGAAAGACTTAGACAGATAAAGCTTCTAATAACAATGCAAGAGGGAACATATTTAAGGACCACTGCTCACCAATACTGCCTAGCTCAGGGTTCTACTCTGGACCTCTCCGAGGCCCTCTCACTCAGAGATCTCAAAAAGCACTCCCCTCTGACACTCCCACAGCTGAACATTCCTCATTCTGTCCCCAATAACAGTCCCTCCACACAGGGAGATGCTGCTTGGCAACACTTTATATTCTACCCAGATTCCTTTAATAACATGATCTTTCTGAGTTGCCCCAGGGTTTCCAATGTCTTCATCTGAACTCTAAGATGCACCCTTAGAATTTAATCCTGCTGCTAAATCTCTCAGTATTTCCACAGATTCCTAGGAGGGTTATGCATTGGTTGTACAATCTCATTTTAGGATAAGAAGATCTTAACAGGAACGCCTCCCTCCCCAACAAACACACAAATGAATTTTGTCTACTCAATGCAGAGAATGTAAAAATATCAAAAAGAATCTGAGATTTTAGAGCCAAGATGGGTCACAAAAAAATTATCTGGAATAATCTTTTAAGGAACGGCATTAGTCTTATTTTATGGAAAAGGTTCTGAGGCTCAACAAGAATGGGACTTGTTCCCATTTAAAGATCTCTAGGACATTTGACATTTATAAGTAAACATACTTATTTTCTCTTATTTTTATCATGAACATATTTAATACTCTGGAGAATTTTTTGCTATTTATACTTACCATATACTTACAGAAGTTAAAATGATTCAGGCATAATTTTTGTCATCCTACTTTTTCTTCTATGTTTCATATAACGACTTCCCTTCTGTTTCTTTCTAAACATAAACTACCATTTTCTCACATTACTTCTGAAATCAAATAAATTCAATGTAGCCAATGTTTAATGAATAACTACGCTGAGCCTAACGAACATGTTGCTTCTACGCATTTTTAATACCTATGCATTTTAATACCTAGATCTAAAAGATCCTCGTGAATAAAAGAGTTGACAGTTTGTGAGTGAATGAGAAGATGCAGAGAGTCTTTCTGGATGGTGCAGGTTATGTCTCTACTTTTCATCTGGTCTGAGGTCCCATACTGAATAGTGCATTAAGAATGCTTTTTAAAATTTTTTTATTGATTTTTTACAGAGAGGAAGGGAGAGGGATAGAGAGCTAGAAACATCGATGTGAGAGAAACATCAATCAGCTGTCTCCTGCACACCCCCTACTAGGGATGTGCCCGCAACCAAGGTACATGCCCTTGACCGGAATCAAACCTGGGACCTTTCAGTCCATAGGCTGATGCTCTATCCACCGAGCCAAAGCATTAAGAATGCTTTTGAAGATTCTACTATATATAGGAATTACCGAAGATATATAAACATAGATGGCTCCAACCTTTCTGACCACTACCCTCTGGAAGCTTACATTCTGATTATCGAGACAAGATCAAATTACTTTAAATATCAGCAAATAGTGATAGTATTCTATTAAATACTGCACTGAGGGCTACAGGCTGGCAAGTGTTATATAAATACATAAAGAGTTAAGTGGATAAAGTCTTGAGCTTCTGAGATGGCTTCAAGGAATCAAAGGGAGTTTACTTCCATTCCAGTATGGGTAGAATGAAGATGGGTGGGAGGGAAAGTAACACACAAGAAAACCTACAGGACTGAAACCAGGAAGTTTGGGAGACTACGTGTGTATGAACGGTCCCTGTGGGGAGGTCACTTTTCCATGCACAGTCCCTGGATCCAACCATGTTCAAACCCTAGAATTTCTTTTCAGAGTGATATCATTGCTTCAGTGCCTTACTTCCCCTAATGGTCATAACGGGAGCATCTATGGAGTTCTCCATGGACTTAGAATCTATTTAGGATAAGAATCTTTTAAAAAAAGAAAAATGAGAGGGAGGAAGACCATAATGGGAAGTCAATACACACTCCTTAGGCTTTAAATTTTTGGTTATCATTTGTAACAAATACACCACATTAGTGCAAGACATTAATCAGGGCTAGCGTGTGTCTATGGAGGGGTAAGGGGTACATAGGAACTTTCTGTATTTGCCTCTCAATTTTTCTCTAAATTTAAAATTGCTCTTTAAAATGTTTCTTAATGATTTTTTTAAGTTTTAGCCATCAATATTTACTAAACGTAATTTGGACTCCTTACATCCTCAACTCTAATGTCTGGGGGTGGAGGGGGGAAGGGGGTCCCCCTGAGATTTTCCTCATTTGTCTTTTAGTCTTCCAAAGTGGTCCTGACAGCCCACAGGAATCCTCCATATGAAAAGTTAGCACTAAAATATCTGTGCATTATTATACTGCTTGTATTCAAGAGGTAAATAACTGTCCCACCTTAGCTAATGTACCAGTAAATGATACTGTGAGTGGGGGAGTGGGCTCATAGATGTTATCAGCACCAAGAGTCTAGCGGGATCACTCCCATCCTAGAAAACCACTTCAGTTCAACATGATAGGTATCTGTTCTCTGCTCTTAAAATGAAATACTCATTTTATTTTTCTGTGCTATAAAAGTAATTCATATTCATGGTGGAAAATTTGAAAAACATAGAAAAAACTTTTTTAACTTACCCATTATTCCATGTTTTAAGATAAAATTTCATTCTAGAATTTTTTCCTATGCATTTTAATATACTAATAATCTTTAAACTTTTTTTGCTACATTTGTAATCATGATTGGCATAGTTGTAGTGATTTTTTAAACTACGAGTATCTAAGTCAGTGATTTTCAACCTTTTTTCATCTCATGGTACATATAAACTAACTAGTGGCCCAGTGCACAAAATCCATGCACATTAAAAGGGAATTAATTAGAGGGAATATTTTAATATTGCTATTTGCCCTTTCTATATAATAGAAGTGTCAGAGGTGAAAGAAAATTAGTAAAATGTATATGAAAATAATATATAAATTTATTAATAAATAAACAATAACAGCATCACATCCTTTGGCTGGCACCAGGCAGGAGATGCAACCTCAC